>WAAG01006743.1:14393-26805 GCA_013390105.1 Tichodroma muraria
AATAGGGGACACCACAAAATTTACTGAACGGTGCCTAAGCAGAGAGTTAATAAAACAGGTTTTAAAGTCCAATGCATAATGCTGAAGAGATGCCTCTGTATCTTAACAATATCAACAACTCTGAAAAAACTTGAGTTACTACCCTATGCACTGCTTTTCCCCTAAATTCACCCATAATACCCTCAGAAGGCCAAACATTTCTGAATTTTCTTCAGCACCTCAGAAGGCAGAGTGGCAAAAAACAAATGCTCAGTAGAAAAAACAAAAGGCAGTGATTCATATGCAATTAGCTCAGCTAAATTTACTGCTGAAGCCATTGCTACTCCAGCTGTCCTTGACACCTGCACAGCAGGGACAATGGAACATGACAAGCATCCTCCTGCCATCTATTGCAGCGTTCAGGCTGATACACAAACTTGAAATTGGTGACAGCTACAGTTCCTGAGCTGCTGCATTACTGCCATTGGCACAAAACCAGCCATGCACCTTATTCAAGCCTGTTTGACAGAGACAAAACCAACGGAGGCAGTTAGGGCTTCTCCCACCTCTGCTAAACCCACCACCCAAAAAGCATCAGTACTCTGTACTTGGCTTACTCACAGATTCAGTTTACAGTGACAGACAAGCAGAACAAAACAGAAAACTGGTACCTGAAAAGTTAAAATGAAGGTTGTAAAGGGAGAAAACTTGTTAACATCCTACGCAGCACAGGTTTCTGCTGGCTTATCTTTCTTAAATACAAGTCAAGACAAAGACTGAGAGCACATCTAAACTTCTGAGGTCAAGTTGCCCATTATTTTCTAAGAACTAAGCAGCTTGCTCTTTATTACCCTGTGTTCCTTCAATCATTTACACAAGTTACATGCAGAAACAATTCCCAGTAAAACAATTCAGGCTCTGGTGCCTAAGATGAGAGAAAAGCTGATGACAGCATCTTTAAAATGTAAGTGTCCTTTCTGTGCATGGAAAGAGCACTCACTGAGAGCCACTGCACCACTGTTCTGGCACACATCCACCAGCCCTGCCCCAGACAGCAGCACAAATACACAAAAGCTCTTTTCTAAGGGTTCAGAGAAAGTGCAAAATACATTCAACTTGACACATCTACCCGAATCCAAATGCTCAGAGGAAAGGCTTTAATGTCCCAGATCCTCTGCTCTCTTTTATAAGGGCACTAATTTGTACAGCACACATATTTTATCTGCACTACAATAACACCACAGATGAACACTAACCAGATTCCTTGTGGTGTCTGCCAGGTGTTTAAATATTTTGCAACTCAAATGCTGAAATGCTATCTGCAGTCTAAATGCTTAAGACCATCCAGAAAGAACGTGTATATTTTCATCCACTACATAAACCACATTTTATCCCCATTTGTTACATTTTAAGCAACAAACTAGAATTGCCAACATACACTACAGGTCTATTCTGAAGGTTGATTTCATCAGGAATATTTAACTCACAAAAGCTTTCATTTTGATAACAGAAACACTGAAAAATATTTACTGTAACTTTTAATCCAAAAGACTCCACATTTATCTGCAGCGGGCAATCCCTATACAATGTTCAAAGAGAACAAGCTCTGATACTGTGTATTTTGAGTGGTTTAGGCATATACTGTGTATGGTGTGTACTAGAAAAGAAAACAATCCCATGCTATGTATTAAACAACATTTTTCTCTTGGTCCAAGTCAGAACGCATTTCTGAGCATGGTGTAGATTCTCTCTCTCTCTCTCTGTCCCAAGAGATATTCCAGTGAGGTATATTTCATACAAAACATCCTCTTGTGTGACTGCCAGCACGTAACTCCCCCTCCAGCTTAGCATAAACTCTACCCACTTCTTGCTTCTAAGAAAAAGGCTTTGAGATGAGAGATAGGAAGGCCTTTTGCAGCCTGAAATACATTTCACCACCAGAATTCTGACCTGGACAGTCTTATACATTAATATGTTACTAGGTTAATATATTAACTTCGCTGCTTTTCCTCCTTCATCCACACCAAACTTCAGGTAAAAATTTGTACAGCATCGTTATTAGCAAGAAAAATGAAAGGCCCAAAGGGATCAGAACCTTTTTTAGAACATGTCGGTTATTTTCCTGAAGAGGAAAGAAGTATCACCCCAGTTAGAAAGAAACTAAAGTATTTTTTGTGGTTTTATCCCCTGTGTACTCTATGGCTTAGATAAAACAGTCAGCAGTGACAGCCAGCTTTCTGAACAGGGGCAGGAAGGTCAGATTATCTCATACCTGAGCTTACAGACTATTTTAAACAGGTAACTGGATTAAAGCTATATACCCCAGAAAGCAAATCCACTGCAGCCTCCTCATTAAACAAAAGTATCCTACAAGCACAGAATGAAGTGGCAGCAAGGTAAATCAGCAGCAACACCTGAGATGTTCTCCACTCAGAATCATCAAAAACCAGGATTTGCCCAGTGTCACATACCTTTGATGCTTGAGGAGTAGAGATGACATGAACAGTGCTGGGTTTAACTCCATTTGCCTTAGGTCGCTTATAAAGGGCAAATCTGCTTTTCCTGCGCCCCCTGTCACCATTAGGGAGGGATCCATTATACCTGGAAATAAAGGAAAAAAGTTTAGCATAAAACACCACCAGTTTGGAATACAGCAAAGGAGAGAGAGGCCACAATATTCTGGTATCATCAAGTACATGGCGCAAAAAAAAAAAAAAAGTAGCAATCAGGCTAAGTTTTGCTTCCTGAATTGAGCATTCAAACATTCTTTACCGATCAACGGTTGAAATTTTATTCTCATTAAAAAGGAAAGTAACTACAAATGAAATACTGAGTTTTTCAGCCACTTCTTCACCTCTAGAATCCAAGGAATTTGGAAGAACAAACTCTACATCTTCATTTTAATTTCAGAACATGGAAAGTTCCAAGATGTTTTTAGCCTACCACCCGTCTGCCCACATCTCACGCAGGAATGGAAGAAGAACAGGGGCAACATGGAAAACCAAAGTAATTTAGGGGCAAGTAAAACTATGTGAAAAGGAATTTTACTCACATAGGATGCTTTGCTAGTTGTGTCCCCCATTTTTTAAAAAACTTTAATCCTAAAGGCTTCATCTATTATTAAGCAAAGAGGATGCAAGTGTTTTTAATTTATGTGACTATCTGAAGCCTCACTAATGACTTTCTTTATCAGGTGTAACACAGGAGCCCTCGACAGCTCTTTCATCTCTCCCTGAGGACACAGACCCAATGGATTAATTATTCAGAGAAGTCTGAAGCCTCAAGGGGACAGAGCTCCTTCCCCGGGGAAGGGATCAATGAAAATTTCTCTGCAGTGCACAAGCACAGAATTCACCACCACCTCAGCCCCAAGATTTAGTTCAGGTGGAGGCTTTTCACCACCATTCCTGCCAGCTCCCAGCTGGAAGAGCTTTCAGGGGTTTACTGACTCTTCCATTCCTGATCCTCAGAGATTTCAGACTTTTGCCCAAGAAACTACAGATGTTATTCCACTGATAAATCCCTCCTCTCTTACTGGTGAGGTCTGTTCTATACTGATCTCATGTATCCCTCTCTCTTACAGTCTTTATGATTACAGGTTAACATTGCAGGCAGAAAAAGAATATGAAAAGGAAAGAGGCAGCAATGCAGTAACCCGGAATATCTTTTTTTTTTAATCATTACATCCTGTATATGTAACGATCTGTATAACAGGAAATGCACTTGGAGAGCCTCCTACCCTTCTAGGAATCCCAAAGGCAGGACTGCTGAATGACTGAGCACAAGCAAGAACAGATTTAAGATAAAAATTATCTCAAATCTCACCGCTCTAGAACTTAAAACCCACACATTTAAAAAATGCCCCTTTAATACATGATGCTAAAGCCACACAGAAAGTTGAGAGACTTCCAGCTGAACTTGTCCTCTCACTCCCACTTTCATAGGGAAGACTACTGTGTCTTTCTGAAATATTAAAGGAGATTCCCTAACACAGCACAAAATCAACAGGAGTAAATCACTACTATTTCATGCCAGGCCTACTTGTACCTTGGAAATTTGTTATTAACTCTACTGCAGAGAAGTGCAGCTTGTGGATCCTCATCACAAGAGACCAATCTCTAGAAAGATCCATCAAAATGTTCCACAGGCAGCTTAAATACCAGCACTTAAAATAGGAGTTATTTGATTCTCTACTTGAATTTCCCTGCGTATATGCACATGCTTTCTTTCAAAGACACTATTAATCAGGAATATGCCAGCAAGTTTTAACTTGTTGAAGACAACATTCCTTCTACAAGTATTTTTATCTGGAAACCTAAAAAAGTGACAATTCCCTCAGAAATAATATATAACTACTGTATATTACCATTGCTAGCTTTACATCCTGTAATTACTGATTTTTTTTTTTATACTTGTGTAACTGCTAAACAGTACTGAATTAAAGTAGTTCCAATGGAATTTAAAATCAGGCAAGCGGAGTTTTATTGTTTGGGGTTTTTTTTCCTCATTTTCAGAACACAATTTTAACTTGGGAAGGCCACTCCATTTCAGGTCTCTGTGGGGTTTAATTGCTTTTAAAATAGATAAATAGAGAAGCTCAAGGTTAAAAGACCTCTTGGATTCTTCAAATAGGAAGGAAATACAAGCAAAGTGAATGCTGAACTCATTGATCCTGATTAGCACTGACAAATTTTCATAAGGGTTTTTTTCCTTGCACCCATTTCTATATTTCCTCTCCACAAAGGGCAGGAGGAATTGAGTGGTAGTTTTATGATTTGTTATGCTTCAACTATAGGCCTGCAAGTTCGATTTCGATCCAACAGTGGTAGAAAGAGCTGGGACACTTCCTAGGGATACACACACACATTTTAGAAGAGGGTAAAAAAAAAAATAAATAAATAGAATAAAATAAAATAATAAAAATAAAAATAAATAAAATAAAATAAAATAAAATAAAAATAAAATAAATGAGGTTGTGAGAAGTTGCCTTTCCACGGCCAGCAGATGCCTTCATTTTTCCTGGACCAGGCCTCTCAAGATGTTCCCCACAAACCAACCCTCCCCATGGCACTGCAGCCACCCCTGAACAAGCTCCATGCCCAGTGACCCGGCAGCAATGCCCTGGGACCCTGCAGGATTGCTCCCTCCCACCCTCTGTGCCCTGCTCCTGAGGCAGCAGCCCCACAGCCCGGGCTGTCCCTGCCTTCCAAACAGGAGCTGTCCCACAGGACACAGCTGCATTCAGCACCCAGGAGGAGGAATAGCTGCCCACACCTCGCTGGGCCAGCTTTTCTAAGCGCAGGCACGAGGAACTACAACAAAACCTGCCCTGCCCTCTCCTCTCCATCGCTCTCGGCTCTTCCACCGGGCAGCCACAAGTGCCTCCCTCCGAGCAGCAACAGGATGGACTCACAGAAGGAGAAGGGACAAGGACTGAGGACACAAACTCCCCACCACCAAGCATTTCCCCTCCACAAGCAGGAGCCATTTCCCTTCCCCTCTGCACTCTTTCAATAGCTCCAGGATAGCTTAGGGACAACATTTTGCTTCACAGGAAGGCCAGTACTACCAAAAGAACCTGCAGCTGGAACCATCCTTCACCCCACCAAAGAGCCTGGAACAAATGTTTTCCAACTAATAAACAAACTAGGAAAAAATCAATTTCACAGCGACAGAACAACCATTTCTAAGAGCACCCTGCCTGCCCACACACAGATCTATGGGGCACTTGGGAAGTTCTCCAGATGTTCATCAGACCAATGCTCCAGATATTCACATCAGACACGTGGAAGGAGCAGTCCTGTACTTTTTCCAAATGCTTCTCAGTGACAGCACTACTGGGACAAGCTGCATCATGAAACCTCCTGGGATAATTATCTCAGTTGATAGCACTATTCCTTGCAAATAAGGGAGTGGTGCTGGCATGGGCTATGGGCACCATAATTACCAAAGCCAGTTTGCTACAGATTTACATCAAACACTTGAAGAGTTTGGTATACAATGAACTGCAAACTCCAATTAAGCTTTTCCCATGGCTGGGATATGTAATGAAAGCCTCTCCTCCGCCTGGATTCAGGGCTGTCTGGAGAGCAAGACCACACATGCTCTTCTCCCACAGTCCACTGTGGCAAGTTCCTACTTTCTGCAAATCTTGTACTACGACAAGGACTTGTCTACTTCAGAGATCAGCAACAAGCTTTGAACTGTTTGTCAAAAGGCTTGTTACACAAGCTTTTTTTGTTTATTTCGGTGGTTGTTTCTTTTAAATCCAGCCTAGACAGTGGTGTTTTTTTTAAATCCAGCCAAAGAGTAAATGACAGTTCTGTTACTTGGTACAAGAGCTCTAAATCTTGACCTGCACCTTGGCAAGTTTGACTTCAGCTCAAGGATATGATCTTTAGAATTAAGGTATCTACTGGCTGAAGGTACTGCATGTAGCTGATTTTTTTTACAGTGCTATCAAAATAGAAGCCATCATAAGCTTAAATACTCTTCATACCTAAGCAAACTACCTCCCAAAATACTAAAACTGAACAACTCCTTGTTTTCGCCAGTAATATTTTCCTCAGACAAAAAGGAGTAATTTTACTTTGTTTTACTTGTCTGTTACTAACAGATTTACAGCACACCTCATTGTTTTCAGATGAAAACCATCCCAAATGACAGACTTGGCTATAAACAGATGAGATACTGCAGCACAGTTGTTTCCATAGCTTTAGTGAGTCAAACACCATATCTTTGCTCACTAAACAATAAAGCTGCAGAAGTGAAGTCAGATTTGAATACATCTTCCCTTGTAAGTACATTCTGATCCCACATTTGGTAGAATCCTGTAGTACATATTCCACACATAGCAAAATTCAGTTTGTGCTTACACTGTATTTTCACCATCCCTGAACCAGTGTGGTCCCACGCTGCTGCCAAAAGCAGCAGCCTCACCTTTCGTTTGTTAATTCATTACCACTACTTCCCTCCTTGGTTCACATGAAGGGGAAACAAAACAAGATTTATGTTTTAAGTTCAGTTTTAAAACCACATTCCTCACTCTCCAGCCCACTGCAAAGCCACAGAAGCACTTGTATCAGCAACATGGAAAACAGCAGAGAGCAGGAGAGATTCCCTTGGAAGTACTTCGAGTCTACAGCTATCATGACATCCACCACATACAAAGGCTTAAAGATACATTATTCACCTTTGTAACACCCAGTCCCAGAGCTTTTCACAGCTCCACACTCAAGTCCTGACTAACTAGAAAACCTGCTGCTGCTGAAGCATCCAGCACTCCCTCCCCTTGAACACACATGAAAAGGGAAAAAGTCACATTTATAGTTTATAGCAAAACACAAAAAGAAAGCTTCAACAAAAACAATGTTGACAACAAAATAAGCGTATTTGTGTCTTCCTTTATATTAGCATATATAATATATTTATATATATTAAATATATATTATATATAAATATATATTTATATATATAAAATATATAAATATTTATATCATTGCCAGTACTTCAGTCTTTACACCCTCTTCCCTTGTATCAACCTCAATTCATTTTGTATCTAGTAATATTTGAGCAAAAGAATGGCTAAGGATTTCCTTTTTTAAAAAAGGCAAGAATTATTTCAAACATTTTTTTCTGCATCACAGTTTCAGAAAACAAGCAGTTGCTGTCTGCCAGTTATTTGAGAATTTCAGTGAAACAGAACAGTGAAGTTATTCTCAAACTTAATCTCATGGGGAAGAGTTGCCAAACAGCAAAAACAAAGTTAAGGAGTACTTCTGTACCAATGGGATACTCCTGGTTCATTTCCTCCTTTGAACTGTGTTCTCTGGTGCTGTATCAGTGCCACAGATATTAACTCAATATGAACTTGGGCCTCAGCTTGTCTCCAGCTGATTGTGTGCATCAATGTCTGTCCCAGTGTTACTGTGTTAGGTTTAGTCAGGTCTGAACAGAAGATGCTAGACACAATGGTATCTTATTGGGACTTGTTTGTTTATTGTATCTTTTGTACAGTCTCACACCATGTGAGCTCTGTCTTACAAGGCAAGAAAATGGATACTACTGCTTCATTTCAAGAACGTTTATTCTATAAGCAAAATCAATTAAAATCTGACATCTAAGTTATTTTTATTTATAACTCAATTAAAAATTACTCAATGTCCGCAATGCGACTTTCATTAACCAATTAGAAAAGATCCCCTAAACCCGAGAAGAAGGCAGAAAAAGAAAGTGAACAAGAAGGACTTAGACAACACCCAAATCCTTCTATATTCTCTCTTATATACGTATATTACTATTCTATATCCTAAAACTCCAAACTTTAAATTTTTCACCCTGTGACATTACACACCTCTATGCAACTACACGCACACACTCTCAGTGCTGTCACTCAGCCTTGGAAGCTGTTCCCAGGGCCTCGGGTCAAAGGCAGCACCCATCTGAGGATCACTACCTGTCAAAGCAGAAAGCCTGATGCTTTCAGCATTCAGGGTTCCGACACCCCAGAAGCAGCCTCCACCCCCAGAGGTACTGCCAATCCCGTTCTGTCGGGGAGTTTTGGCAGCGAACACACAACTGCTCCTTGAACAGCACAGGGCTCCACCGATCACTACAACAAACAAGACTGCAACAAACGCCTTCAGTGCTGTAGTTTCTTGGAGGCTGGAAGGAGGATACCGTTTTATCCCTGTTGCCCTTCCCCAGGTGCTTAACAAGCCTTGACTGACCTGAAGGTTTCGTTTCCCCACATGCATCTCTGGGTAAATGTACAGCTGCTTTCTGACCACAGAGTGACAGAAAACAGAGCTGGCAGAGTCACCTACTCCACCCCCAACTCAAAGGCTTGATCCAGTTGATCCATGACACCTGCCTGAGTTAGTCTGGAAGATCCAGGCCTCCCCGCAGTGCTTCAACATCTTTAGAGTTAAAACTTCCCCCACACAGAGAGCAAGGGAGATCCAGGTCAAGCAAGTCTCCTGCACTTCCTGCCAAATCCACCAAAGAGCTTAAACAACCTGTTCTCTCCCTTCTCACGGCAGGCTCACGTGATAGAAGATTAATTCCCATCAGGTTTTGCTTTCTTTCTGAAGGACATTGTTTTAAGTCGTTACAACAGCAAAACTAAAGTGGTATCAAGTAGAAAGGCTACAGCAATAAGCAACTCATGGATAACTAAAGGCTTCCATCCTTTGATTAACAAAAAGCCACTGATTCAAGACCTTTGGTTTATGCAACCTGGGAGGAAGTCCTGAATGAAAGAGACAGTCCCAGTTCAGACTCTGCTGGCTAAGGCATCTCCACATAGGCATAAATGCTTCCTAATCACTACCAGTTGTACAGCTTAACAAAGTCAGTCTTCCTGCAGAGCAAGAAAATCCAAACCAACTAGCTCCAAAGTCCCAAATAATCTCATCTCTTTACCCAATTAAAAGCCATGTTTTTGCATCTGTGAACTTGATTATCCATAAGAAAGCTGTGCTGGAGTTATTAACTATAATCAGTTTGGGGTTGTTTTTTTTTTGCTTCTGAGACAAGTGTTTGTTCTTGCAACTTGCATTTGTGAAGTCGTTTTACTATCATGAAACACTTCAGGAAGTTTCATTCCCCTTCTCCAGCACTTTTGGAACACTCATTGGCACAGTGATTAGCCCTGTGTGTTCACCACAAGCCTTCTCCTCCCCAGCACCAAATTTTACTACTCCTTGCTTTGTTCACTGCTCTCTGTACTGTCCTCGAGTCTTCAAAGAGGCTGCAGTGATTCAGTGCAACACAGTCTGACCTGATCTGTGCCACGACCCCAGATTTTTCAGAAAAAAAGGCTGATTTGCATCACTGGCTCACGTTTAGGAGTTACTTTTAATTACTTTTTTTAGCTACCTTTCAAAAGTTGCTCCTACCATCAGGAACCCAGCAGTGAGCTGGCCCCAAAGCCTCACGCTGCACTCACAGAGCTTTTATGTTCACATCCACCCAGCCAGCCCCATGGATTAGCTGTGCACACAATAAAAGGTTATGTACACCATGAAAAAAACAACAACAACAAAAAAAAAGCTTTCAGAGGCACCTACAGCAGATCAGATAAGCTAGAACCTACTTTCCTCCTTCACAGGGTATACAAACTAAGTAGAACCTTATCTACTAGAAACACCACAAGAAGTCACATGTGCAGTACCTGAGGTTCTCCAGGGTGACCTTAATTATTCCCTGGTGTTCTGGAACAGAACTGCTCACTCTTCTGGTTTGGGGGGGGGAAAGGCTATTCCTGGTTGCTGTGGCCTCCTCCTGTTCCCTCCACCTCCACCTACCAAGAGATGAAAGAATCTGGTACCCTACAGATCAGGTTAACTCATTATTTTTTTTAATTATTCCACTCCACACATCCCCCTCCAGCACCAGCAGGATTACTCTGCTATTATAACAGCTGTAACATAAGAGTAATAAAAAAATCAAGTTTGTTTCGGGGGGAGTATTTATAGAAAATACAGCTGACTACTCCTCATGCATGTTTAGCTTACGTAATATTGGCACTTCAAGAAAAACCCACCTGATCTGTATTAACTTCACTCTATACAAAAAGTTAAAGGATGCTCTTGGCTTGCAAATACCAAATGGATTGTGTAAGAACCGCTTTTAATCAGCTGTATTTACACCACACATGCATCTTCCTCCAAGATTCCCAAAACTCTTTGCTATTTTGACACTCTTCTCCTCACTGAGGGGCAGAGGAAGAAATTCTGGAGTGAAAGTACAGAAGCAGCAGAAGCAACCAGTCCCCAAGTGAGGGGCACAGGAGTCAGGGCTTTATTACTGCAGCTACTTGGCACAGAAGACCAGGGAGATCCAGTCAGGAATACAAAAGAGCTGGTGTTTCTTCTGGGCTGGGACAAACTTTCTGAAGAAACTTCTTCAACCTCCTTGATTTTTCTTAGCAAGTGGCTTACTTGTCCCAGATTATTTTTCTGGAAAATAATTTCTTTTGGTTTTGTGAAATCAAAGCTGTGTAAGTAGCACAAGAGTTCGATTAAAAGCTGACACTCTGGAAGAACCCAAGGAACATGCTGATGCAGCCTGCTAGAGCATCAGGATAAGCTTCAATTAAAGCAGTCAAGTAACCTGACAGTTCCAAACAACTTAATAGCTAAAATGCCTCTAGACAGGGATGACCTGAGTCTCACAACATAAAACACAGAAGTCATCCATAACCATGATACGATCAGGGAAAATGAAAGGTAGCAACTTTAACAGCAAAAAACCCCCACATTTAAGATATTATTATACCAATTCCAATAGAAGTATTATGCCAGCAGAGCATTAGAATGCAAGAGGTTTCCCTTTTAGAAAGCAAAGGGAAAGGGGTAAGGAAACCTCTTCTTTCACACAATGATTTCCTTAACAATCCTTATTTCCAACCTTTTACTGCTCCCCCCAGCATTCATTTAACAAGGAGGCAATTTTATTCAATGCTTTAAGCCCATCTCCAAAGCTGTCAGCTAAAACCATTCACCGCTGCATAAAACCAGCAACGTTAGTGCACAGCAAAATACAGAGCAAAAACTAATCAGGTTCATTTCAAAGCATGCTTTTTATTCCAGCTAAAAGAGCACAAGAGGTGGGCAAAGCACCATGTTTAGAGAATCCTCTTTCCAACCCTAAACCTCTCATAGCACGGAGAAAATGCTACTCATCTGAGAAGGATCTATAATCTACCAAAATGCCAATGGAATTGTTTGATATGGCATTTGGTTAAACACACACGGATACAGCAGAAAGTGAGATCTGACTTTCACTGCACTCAAAACAAGTCAGAAAAATACAAAATCCCTTTCAAAGCAAAGCAGTACGCACAACTGGGTTTCGGTGCACAGGAGGAAAGAAGGGAAGGAGGAAGATTGTTGATCCACACCACCAGAGGCTTAGGTGGTTCCACAGCTTTGTATGGAAACTATTTACAATCTGCTCTTAAACATCAGATCAAGAAAAGACTGCAAGTTTCAAAATTGAGGCAAGTTAGACTTCATAGCATGCAAGGGCATGAGAGACCTCAAAAGCCACCTTCCCTGGCATTCTGAACATTGCCCCAACCTATTTGTACTTCCCACATGCTGGAAGGTGCAAAACCAAACTGCTCAAGTTTTAGCCTGAGGAATGAACAGCAATAACACCACGTTACAGCTGAAACTGCGCTACATTAAACATTATGGACAAACTACATTTCACTCAAAGGACTATTGGAGCCATTGAAAAAAAAAGCACAGTCCCCACAGTCACTTCCTAAGAAATCAAGTGCTTTCCCTAAAACCCTATCAAGGACTATCTGATAGTTCACATTTTCATAAATAAAGGTGATAGCTTTCTTATAACTTCAGTTCACCTCCAAATACAAACAGTGGCAACGTCATTTTTGTGATTTCATGGACAGTGGAAGAAGTTC
>WAAG01006743.1:26883-37152 GCA_013390105.1 Tichodroma muraria
CCTCAAGCATGACAAGAAACTTCTTAGGTTGGTTTCAGTACCATTTAGCCCAGAGGAAGGGAGAAAATTTGCATCCATTTTGTGAATATAGGTGATCTCACCAGCAGTGCACTGAATAGAAAGTGCAGCACTCAACTACTGCACCCTGAGCTGCAATATCCGAGTCTAATTCTATCAATTTTAACATTTCTTTTAGTTTCCCAGGAAAAAAGACACCCTTACAAATGCACAGCTCCCCGTTCAACCCCAACTGCTGAAGAGAATCCCAAATATTTGCCTCAGAAACAGAAAATAAAGCATTAGATTTCCTTCTTCGTAGCACTTGCAAGCATTGCTGCCTCTGAACACAACAGATTCCTTAATGTCACTGATTCTGCATTATATCAACTGCTCCATGGCACAAGCTGTCAAAGGGAAGATAATCTACTCCACTGCCTGCTCTTAGCACATTTAGAGTGGGTAAATAAAGAGAAAAAGCAAAGAATTACCTTCCTGCCTTTTCATGGTTTAGCAAGTGTGTTATGTGCCCTAAAATTCACACAGGATAAATTATTCTTCATACCCAGTCTGAAAGAACTACCTGAAACCTACTGGATCCATGTGTGGACTCTAAGTACAGAGGCATCACAGCACTGCTATAACTGTGGGGGTTTTTCAAAAAGTCTTAATAAACCAGAAATTAACAGTGCAGCAGTGCAGAGAGCTGGACTTCAATATATCTTCTTCAGACTTAAAACACGCTGACAGCTTACTAATTCACAGCAACCTTGGGTGTTTGCTTTTATCATAATCTATAACAAAGTTAATCAGACATCTCTAGCCAGGAAAAGATTTCTGCAAAGCCATTAAGTGTTTACTGCTGATCAGTAAAATGAATTCTGATCTACGTACCTTTGTTAAATGAATTCTGATCTATGTACCTTCATAACAGTAAAGTCTTTCAGTTCCATACCTTCACTGACAGAATTTTGACATTTTGCTTCCCAAAATGCTACATAAACTAAACATTGACCTTTTACAGGTCCCAGAAAACAGCACTTACTATGTAAGAATGAATCAAAGCAACAGAAGTGATGAATTCCTAATGTTTTTTCACATCCAAATGCTCAGAGATTCTGATCTCTGAAGAATCTCACTACAGAGCTTCGTGTAGCACACTTGTAGTTGTAGAACAAGAGATCTTGCACTGCTGTGCTCTGCAGACGGGAAGGCATCTCCTCCTCACTGAAGCAGCAAGAGAGTTTTGTGCAAGACAGCCACACAAGACTGTGTTTATACACAGATGAAGCCACACTGAAGGCTCTACAGCAGAGAAGTTTCCTAGAGCAAAATTCTCACTCAGCTCATTTGCAGGGCCAATCCAGCCTGCCTACGTCCGGTTACACTCTGCAAGCTGAAGTTTCATTCCAACAGATATTAAGTAATGTGCACAAGTGACAATGGCTTGTAGAACAGAAAGTAAGTTTAAAACCACAGACAGTTCTTCCTCAATTTTTTTTCCTTTTGAAATCCAGCTCTTTTTCTCTGCCAACACCCACAGACAGCATACTATTACTATTTTTGTTCACCAGCTTTCAAGAAAACAAGCCACCCCATATGTTTCTCTCTATTTCTCTAGATTCCTTTGATTTAAAGGCAAGGACTCTCTATGGGGCAAACCAGACCAAGACAACAGAGGATATGTTTAAAGCAACGTTTCCCCAAGTAGAGGCCACGGTATCAAACAGCATTACAGGACTCAGAAGCAGCTTTTGCAAGCCAAATGGAAATTCAGCTGTGCAGATAAAGCTCATGAGCCCAAGACTGAAATTGGAAGTGCATTGCCCAGCAAAGCATGACTGCAGGAACTAGTTCAGAGACACAGAAATCAAGTAATTGATTACAGCTGCCTGGCTTGAGAGATTCCCGGTTGCCCTCAAGTTTTTATACCTGACATCACTCTCCATAAGGGCACCTTGGCCATGCTGCACTGTTTCCAGCTGAGGAGGGGAGTGGTACAATGCTAAAGAGCTCTGCAGCCACCTCAGTGCATGAGGATGTGCAAGACTCAGATGATGTCTGTACTACGTCGTTTTTATGCGGGTTTTGCTGACACCAAATTCTTTCCTATCCTTCCTTGCCCAGATAAAGGTGCTGCACATGCATTTCAGAACATAAGCCACACATTCCCTTGCTACTCTGTCAATTCTCTGGCATTATACCAATAGGAATATCTCTAAGGGACTCCGAAAACTGTTTTCTTCTCCTCCTACAACCCTATCAAAAAAGAGCATTTGTAGAAATCTCTCAGGCTGCACCACCTTGAGGGGGAGCAGAAGATAAGAATGACAGCCAGAAATACTCACACCCCCATCAGTTTATTTCATTATCTTTGTAAAACTCAGAAGCAAATTGCCTGGAACTGCCCATTATAAAGGAACAAGCCTGAAATCTACTGGAGAGGCATTCATGTCTGGACAAATCCCAAATTTTTCCTTTCATAGTTTTAGCCAAGGACAAAAATCCTCCACTAGGCTATTTTACAACCACTAGGAAAAGGAGACTTTCCACATCCAGAAAACTTAAATGTTTGAGTAACACAGAATACTATTCTTAGCTCTGAACTGAGCTCATACATGAGGCAAAATATGAGGCAGCTAAAACTACACGAGACATTGTTGACAATTCTCAAAGCAGTTTCAGGCTGTGTTCAAAATTACTCCAAAAAGCTGTTCTTCCAAGAAAAGACAACATTCCCAAACCTCTTCTACATCCACCCCTCAGTTACTTGGGGTAGCAGAATATTTGAGTCCATTCCCACTCACTCAAACTCTACATCCCAACACTGTTATTACTACTGCAGGCAGAAGAGGTGAAGCAACATTAGTGACAAGGAGAACAATGAAAAAACAAGGAGTTTCATAAGCCAGGGAACCAGCAAAGCATGATTTCCTCTGGGTACATATCTTGCAGTTGGATTCCTTCTTTGTCTACTGAGGTGACAGCTCCAATTGAAGCTTTTTCTCAGAGGTGAGAATCAGTCACATGGATTCCCTGATGTCTAACAAGGAGGGGGGTGGGAATCTCATTCATCTTTACAGCCTCTCCTCACCAGAGCTCAAATAGCATCGGGAGGCTGTGGAATAAAATCAGTTCGGTGACATCCTTCATTTCCAGTTACAGACTACAACCTCACCTGTCACTACATCTCTTAGTAAATCACAGCATATTCACCAGAGGCAGGCGGAAAATTACTGGGATAGGGAGCCCGTGGTGCCAGCAGAGCTGAGGATTCAGTGTCCTCCTGCCAGAAAACTGCCTGGACAGTCAGGAGCAGTGACTGCTGTTCTCCAGCTGTGGCATCACCACCCCAAAACTGACACCTTGTTCTGTCCCAACACTAGATCCTCAAACAGCTTATCCCACACCACAAACACCAGCAGCTCTAGGGGCTACAAGCAGTTGTGACCGTCAGTGTGAAACAAGCACCTGTTCAGAACTTCTCCAGATTTTAACCAGGATTTGTTTACACCAAGATAAAATGCCCATCTGACCCGTCATTAGCTGGACTTTTGCTCTTCCAAAACGAACAACAAATAACAGGAAACCAAAAGGTCTTGTCAAATTCTGCTTGCTATACCACCTTTTTTTAAATTTTGGCAATAGTTGTCACACTGCATAGGTCCGTACATCAAATAAACTCCGTTCTACTCCAAACACAGAGTGAAGTCTAGGAAGAGAAGCAGGAAGAAAATGAAATGTGTGTTACTCCTAACCAGACCAGCCTTTAGATTTAATAATGACTAAACCAAAGGCTGCTCACAATCACACATGAGCTCCACTTAGTTCATGCACAAGAATGGTGCAGGAGGTGGGAGAAAATCTCTTTGTATTCATGGTTACAATAAATGAGTTGTTTTTACAAATGAATACACTTATTTTCTGGATATTACAGAGCATCATACATTCTTATCCCTTTTAGTTTAACTCAGCTAAGTGTTTTGGTCTCTTGACTTAAGCATGACAAACTGATCTTTAATGCATTTCTCAATCTCTGCACAGCACAAAGCATCCCACTTTTACCACCTGATACATTCATAACTAATTTCATCAGTCCACGAAAGTGAGACAGCTGGTTTTTCTAAACTGTCATCTCTATCCAAAACTTACAAATAAGCCCATACTCCCTTTGGCTTGAGTCTACAACTGGACCCCAGCCAATCCCAAATCCAGTTCCTTCCTTCCTTCCCGCCTGCATTTGTTACAGAATGCCCAGAGGTGAAAGATCAAATCACTTTCACCTCAAGAATCTGCTCACCCTTTAAAAAAGTACCATTGTACCACTGGTCTCTCTACACCAGGAGATTTCCAGTAGCTAAAGCCATAACATAAACCAGTCTCCTCCAAAGAGCTGAAGGTGCAAACCAGCAATACGTGATCAGAGGCCAATTCCTGAGTTGAATCTGAAGCCACATTGCACATAATACATTAGGAGGGTACATGGAGTTTGACTTAGACCCTGCTAATCACTTAAACCCTGGCTTTGCTTACAGAGGGAACTGTATTTTCTGTAGTCTTCCTGCATCCTTACATGGACAGCTATCTGCTGGATAACACCAGTCTCTGCATGCTGAAAACTCCAAACTTGCAGTAAAACTGGATATATGGCACTCCAGTTTTGCAGCTGGAAGTGAGATTGCACAACCAGAGATAAGGCACAGCTAAGCAAGCAATGGAACTCCAGCATTTTGTGCTCAAACATGGGAAAAAGGAACCAAACCCAAGTCAAAAGTTAAAGCTCTTTTGCTCTGACAGCAAGCAGACTGTGAGAATACTCGATAAAAACCCAGTTTAGTTATCTTTCACAGGCAAAAGAGGGAACATATCTAGAGACTTTGGGAAAGTTCCATCCAACTCTTTTTTAAATGGGCGCAGGGACTCATTACCAAAAAGGGCAGAAAAGAACATTTGGGTATTAAGAAAATATTTGTGGAAATTACGGGGGAAAAATTTGCAGTGCACATCCCTGAGACCAAACAAGCAGCTTGCAGTCCCTACCCTGGCACCTTGAGCAAGGCATCTCACCTAGGGAGATGCACATCTCACAAAGCACAGTCAGTCAGACCAAAGCACCCCAGCCTCCACAGCTGCTGGCCATGGAGCCAGACCCTGCAACCTCCCGGAATGCCAGCGCCATCCCGAGGGCAGCTGCACCACCAGGGGTGTTTCGAGGCATCTCTCATCTTTCATTCTTTTTATCCTTCCAGTGAAGCCCAGCCTAAAACAAAAGTGGAGTAAAAAAAAACCATGCAAGGCTTGTCCATTTGGCTGTTGCCAAAATTCCTTCTCCAGTTTTTGCTCTGATGGAAGAAGTTACTCAGCTGCTCATATGAACCAGCACCTCCCTCCTCACAGATCTGCCCCAACACCAAATCATTCCATTTGCTTAATTTGCCGGTAGTTTTTTTGGCAAAAGCCACCAAGGTACTGACAGCCCACTTAATTAAATCTTCTGGCAGAGTCAGATGAGGGAATGCTTACAAAGAATTCCTCTGTACTGCAGTCCTGCCAGAGAAGGTGCAGACCTGCAGCAGGGCACTGCCACCTCTCCCATCACGTGGTTCTGGAATGGGACTTCGGCCCACTGCCCAGGCACAGAAAGCCACACACCAAACTCATGAATCAAACTCACTCCCCAATGCACTGAGAAACTACTCCAGCAAATTTTAAGATTCAGAATGCAATTCAAAGTAAGTATTGCAAGTATATTAGCAGGAAGGTTAGGGCAAGGTAATGAATCCTATCAAGTCTGAAAGATTCTCCTTCAACACCAAAATGATTTTGAATCCAAATATTGAGCTGCACAGCTATTTGCACTCAGAGGTCAAACATGCACTAGAAGGAACACACGTTGAAAGTACAGCAACATTTTGGTGTATCAGTCAATGTTCCATAAGAAGCACAGTCAGTCTGTGAGGTGCTGAACCCTGCCACAGGATGTGCTGGGAAGCAGGAACCACGCAGCCCTCACCATCTCTCACCAGCGCGGCGTCTCCTGTGAAAGGAGGACACACACAAACTCTACTCCTGTTTCAAAGGCTGCGCCTTCACCACCACTAAATCAGACACCAACAATCAAACTGAATTCGCGCTGTTGCACGTGAAGAAATACAGCTGTGCTTATATCAAAGTTTCAGCCCATTAACTTCTGTGTCCAGACTAAACAGTTCTTTCACTCTTCCTAGGGGCACGTGCTCCAGGGTTTGCACATTTGGGCTCCAGTTTATTTGTAACAGGCAAGCAGAGATTTAAGCTTTTATTCACCCCAATTTGTTTACTTTCATACAGTGACTAATTGTCTTCACAGTCAGTCCCACTCTGTCCTCACTCACCCATGACATTTCCATGCCTTAAGAGGATACACCTCAGAAATTTGAAGCTGACCTGTTTGTTGAGGCATTCCTAAAGCCAGTTTGAAGAATAAAATTCTTTCATGACAGATTATAAATTGGATTCTAAATTAAAGACAGCACACATTTCTGGATGAAGAGTAATTTGAAAGCCCACTAAACACATCACTACAGTTCAGTAAGTGCTTCAAAAAGTTAAAAAGCGTTCCTCAGAAAGAAAGGCTGATAACTTTTTGTCCTCAATTCCTCGAATGTAAAGAGAAAAAAAAAAAAATTGCATCAACAGGGGTCAGTTAACACTACAGTACTCAGGGAGATGACCACAATGCTTCTTGGCCTTCTCCTTTTAACCTACTATGTGCCAGCTGTCTCATAACTTTTCTTGCCTGTCCCCAACAAACATTTTACCCAGGACTTGACTCACTGCACAGCTGCCTGCCAGCACCTCTGGTAAATACAATTAGTTGCTACACAGCAATGTAGCTATATCACAGTTAATATAGGCAATAAATATGACAGAAGAACACCAGGTCTTTATTGACAAACACTCAGTGAGGGCACGTGTGGCCTTTTTACCAATTCCTTATAACAGGAAGCCTTGTGCTACCCAGATTAGGTGCAGCCCACTTCTACTCCATCCTCCTTGAAACACATGAGTTGTATCCACAGTGAGGTCAGCATGCAATATTAAAAATTATACTGTTCAATGACCTGAAGTAAATCATTTCCAGAAACAAAAAACAGAGCTTGCTTGGTTTCCCTCCCTCCAGCAGAAAAAAACTGGTACTGAAAGCAGGATGCCTAAACAGGTCCTTCAGCTATCAGCACCTTCATATCACTCCTCATCAAACAGAGCTCATCTCCAAACCACTTTGTTTTTAACACAAACTCTTCAGCTTTGTAGACACTGTCTGTATCCATTTTCACAACTGCTGTTTATAATGTGCTCCCTCCAGACGACATTTCTGTTGTGAAACAGAGGAAAGCTTTTAGCTGAATTACTCTCTCTTCTCCATGAGCCAATAAGTGCTGTACCACACAGCTGTGTTCGTGCTTCCCAGTGACCTCACACGAGGACTTCCAAGGCTGGAATATGAAGAACTGAGTGAAACTTCATTGCAAAACAGCTGATACTTACAATTTCAAGAACGGAGGTTATACTAATCAGAATGAGTAATTGTAGAAGAATTGTCTAGATGAAGACAATGCAAGTCCAGTGTCACCTTGTTCACACATCACTCATAAACCCATCACACTAAAATGCTGCATCCTCCTGCCACACGGCTCCTCAATCACCTTCAAGTCTTCAAATACCAAATATTTAAAACTGCTGAAGTTTCGCTGTACAGGGATTTCCTACAAGGACTGTCTTCCTGAATCCTAAGACCTTTTAACTCAAGCCAAGTGCTGTTTGAGGGAAGGGCAGGAGACACATTTATTCCTAGGCAAACCCAAAGACAGGTTACTCCTAGTGCTGAATTCCAAGCACCACAATGCCTACTCAGACTTTAAGAAAACCATACAAACGGTTTGCTGCCCGCCGTCCTCCCCTGCTCTTTGTTTGGTTTTAAATCATTATTCAGCCATCAACACCGCAGAGACCCAGGGAGAGTATTTGAACGGGAGGTCACATTACAAGGTCACACAGAGGAGTCAGCACAGAGGGGGCACAGCTGGTGGTGCAGAGGAGCTGGGACAGCGCTGCTTCTGCTCCTGCCCTGCCCTCAGAGCTCACTAATCTCTGCTTGGGAACCCCCACTGCTCTCCACTAGTCTTTGCTTAACATGAGCACCAAGACTATTCCAGGCTAGCAGGTAACAGGATTAAAGCAGTCTAATCCCAGATGTTACTTACAGTTTGTCAGACAAGGCACGAATTGGTCCCCCAAAGTACGGGAATGTCACTATGAACTCAAGACCCAGGACTAACCTGCACAAAGCTACACCAGGAGATGCCTAAAAACAAATATGATGCAAAGATAAGGGAGGCATAAAATTCTGAACTGCATCTTATCAAGAGGGAAACAAGCCCTCTGAAGGAAAGGCAGGAGCCCCTCAACATGTTGGTCTATGCAGGTGGAGTGAAAAATGCAAAGGCATCATTTAGTGATGTCTTTACAAAACAAACCAGAGGAGCAGCTTTGCCTCAGAAGTCTCTGGAAGCAGGCAGACTTCCTATGCCAGCATCCTCATTCCTGTCCCTCAAGGTTTAAACTCATGACAAGCCACAAGCAAGCTTTCAGTGGTGACCTTGAGACAGAGCAAGAATAAACATAAGGATTTCTGTTGATAAAAGAAAAAGCATCCTCAACACAAATGAGATTTAAGGTATCAAACAGCAGAGGCAAAAAAAAGGACTTGACAGCACAAAGTACACTGGAAACCAGCTCGAGATCCTGCTTCAAGCTGGGAGCTTAGACCAAATCCTCCTCTACCTCACTTGCCTTGCTGACCACAGGACAAATAAGCCACAAGTATGACAGTACAGAATAACCAGACACAACTGAGATGACACTACAAGAAGCACTAAACAAAGACTGCAACATACCAGAGGAGTCATCTTTGGAAGGTTTCACAGCCACAAGTGCTCAGGACAAACTGAGAACCCAAGGCTGTGCAGACAATACCAACAGGAAACAGGACACTTCTGCAGGACTTTGCAAACAGTTGTAAAACTTCTCTGCTGGCACCCTGAACCAACAAACCCCATCTAGAGCAAGGCACAGGCTTGGTACTACACACACACACACCTTTCTCATTAGGGTACAGAAGATGGAGGTTCTTACCTTAAAGTATCAAGTTTATACCCTCTATCACTACTGAGCAAGTTAGAGAGTAGCATTACTTCTGTAAGTATAAACCAGCCATAATTTCAGTTTGAACTGCATAATAAAAAGTTCGTGACTTCTTAGGAAAAATCTGTTCTCAGGCAACCTTGTAATCACAGTAGAACAGCCTGCTGTTAAGAAGGAACACGAAATAGTTTAGTAAGATACTGCTTTCAGCAGCAAAAAACAAACCTTAACATCCTAGAAAGTAATTTCTTGGTTTATAGATATATATATATTTTTTTTTTTTTAAAGTAGACCCAAGTGGACTGTTACAGTATTTACCCATTTACAAATTTCAGCTGAAAATGGAAAACTATTCATCCGTGATTCTGCCAGGACCGAAGAGGAAGAGCTACTTGGTTCTACACAAGAAGTGCATCAAAGGCAAAGTCCTACATTTCCCAGACTTGTTTATTCAGAGTAAACTGTTTTCCATATTTTAAGAAAAAAAACCCTGAGTCTTTCACTTCCACATGTGTGACCTCCTGCCTGTACACACCAAGGGGATTAGTTTAACTTCCAGAATGCACTCAGTTTCCTTTTTAGAACAAGCATTAAACATGCAGACGTTTGATGCTGTGATTTGCTTCAATAAACATAGATTTTAGAGTCTGACGTTTTTGCTCTCTGATTTTACATCGGTACTGAGATGTTGTGAATAGAGCCTACAGCTGGATACAAATCCGCACTCCGAGAAAGTCAAAAGTACTCCAAGGAATAGGATAGCTGCAGAAAACCAACTCAAATATGTTTTCTTTCTTAGCTTAAATGAAGCAAAACGTTTGCTCTATCCAGCCATACACAAGCTTTCAAAAAAAAATCCACAGACCTTTCCTCAGATATAATCCTTTCCACTGCTTTCCTACACTGCAGTTAATGTTCTATTCAGACACAATTCTTCTGGTGTTTGATTAAACCTCTTTGCAAGTTCTGAACTGATCCTGATCACACATTCAAAATATGCACATATAAGATCCACCATAAACCCAGCACAAGACATTAAAGGTCTCCAAGAAGCCATTGTCAATATCAAAGAAAAAAAAAAAAAAA
>WAAG01006743.1:42353-66076 GCA_013390105.1 Tichodroma muraria
GGACGGGGCGGCGCCGGGCGCGCTCCGCCCCCTGCCGCGCGCCGCGCCCCCCCGGCACGGGCAGCAGTGGTACGGCCCGGCCGTGTTATGTAAACATAGAGTAAAGGGGACCCGGCCGCTCTTAAAGGGGCCGCGCACCGGCGCCCGCGGCCCGGGGTCACCGCGGGGTCCCGAGCGGGGGGCTCTGGGTCACCTCGCCCTGGGTTCCACATCGCCTGTGGGGTTCTGGAACCCCTCCTGCCCCCGGGTCGTGTCCGGATCCACGGGGTGGCTGCCGCAGGTTTGGGTCACTGCGGGGCTGCGTCGCCTCCCGTCTGGGATGGGGGTTCGGAACCAGCTCCTCGCGGCTCTGGGGATCCGCGGAGAGCTCCCGGGTCGTCTCCTGCCCCAGAGGGAGGGGCTCAGCCAGCACCCGCCCCCTGCACCTTCCCGGGGTCTCAGCGTTGGGCCTCGGTCAGGCTCTGCCCCTCTCCTGCCCCTTCTCTTGTCTCCCATCCCTGGAGGCGGCAGGAGCCGTGGAGCCCACATACAGCCTCTTCTGTCCACGTCTTCTCCTGAGGGGACAGAAATGCTCTCACCCCCTTTGTTCTTCAGTGGTCTTTCAGGTCCTTCCCAACCCAACCCAACCCATTCTATAACTTACAAGGATTTTTTTTCTGCCTCCTTGTCTCCCCCACCACCATCCCCTTCTCTCCTCCTTTGTCCTCTGCACCTGACTAATGCCCCAAACCAGCAAAGATTGGCTTAATGTTAATCCATGCTGAGGATAGAAATTCTCATTAGCTGGTATTTGGGGTTTCCAACCCATTATCAAAGACAAAAGCAATGGGAGCATCCACCTTTGCTGAACAGCATCCTTGGGGCCGGCACAGTCACACTCAGGATCCAGCTCCTCCTGCTGAAAGCTTTCCCTCTGCCAGAAATTGTATTTAGCTATTAATTTTACCAGTAATATTATTTTTCTGTCATTCTGGTGAAGAGATGAAATGGAAAAACACAACCAATCTCGAAGGGCTGCAAAATGGAGATCTTCCCAGGGGCCGTGTGAAGAAGACAAGATTTTATTGAAGACAGGGAGCTGAATTATTACAGATTTATCTTCTTTATTGCTCTAACAAAATAGAAAAGAAAGCCGGGCCGTAAGTCACTGTCAAAGGAAACAAATACATTCCCAAAAACAGTGTGGAAAACAAAGCTCCCGGCTGCATCCTCTTCAACTTCTGCATTTCTCCCCTGAAAGCAAGACCTGCCTTTCACATGACATTAATAAACTCCAATACTCTTCCAAAAAATGCTCCCGAGCAGCTCAGCTCAGATGGGCTTCCACAAGTCAGGGATGTGTCAGGACTTAAAGAATCTTTTACTGTTCCCACCTGGGGATGGAGGGATGAGGAAGAACCTTGGAGGTCTGATTTTGGCCCTCTTTTCCACTTCCTCATTTTCTAACACTGCTCTTTTTGGAAAACGGGGAAGTTGGGCAGCTCTGCACCCTCTTCCCAAACCAGCGCCCTTTTTTTTTCCTGGCACACAAACCAGTGCATTTGCTGTCATTAAACACAGAAGTGACTCCCACTCCCTGACTACAGAAAATGCACTAGTTTGCACTGCTGAAAAAAACTTTTAAATACAGAAAATGCTCTTCTTGGCGTTGCTGAAAAATGAACTGGAAAAAAAGATCCCAGTGGGATTCACAGGGGAATATCTATGGTGTTCATAGGAGGTGGATGAGCTGTGCTGGGGTGAGGGGCACTCACCTGCCATGTACTTGTGGTGGGAGACTGTGACATAAACCCTGAGCTCAGCCTGACCCATTCCTTTTTTTCCTTGGAAATGTGCTTCATTTGTCCAGGTCCAATCTCTTCATTCTGCCCACAGGGTGTTTCAGGCTGAGGAAAGATCAGCCCCACAAGGTGTCCTGAGGGCTGCTGTGTCTTTTCTTGCCAAATTTTAGGTTTTCTCATTTCAATTCCCAAGGACCAATAGCTGCCAGCACTGGAAACCTGCTTAGAATTGTTTAATATTTAATATTTAAAATTTCTACATTTTGGCTAATGAAGCAGAACCAAGAGGAGACAGCAGCTCTGCCACACATTACACAGCTCCCTGTCCCACACAGACCCCAACCCCAAATCCCAGTCCCTCTATTTCCCCCAGCTCCAAAAATATCCTTTTGCAATGGGTATGAGCAACACTGGCTGGCATTTTTCCCCAAACCCATTAAAATATACCCACAGCTGCACTCTGCTACTTTTTGGGTCAAAACAACCTTCCTTTTCGGATTTGGGATGTCTCAGGGTGGCTTTTCAGTGAGGTTTGGTTGTTTTCCACTAAAAGTGGAAGTCACGGGTAACTTGAAGCTCCTTTTAGGCTGCATCAACACTGAAAGAGGGATTTTGCTCCCAGGTTTAGCATGAGCAGCTGCTTGGCTGGATGGAGGAATATCCAGCCAAGCCAGGCGGGCATTAAAAATCAATGTTTGAGAAAAAAATCCCAAACATGAAGAAATAGTACATGCCCATTTATTTTTAAAATGTAATAAAAAGTTACTTTAAATGCAGGAAGACTAAAAAGGCTCTAATTCAGCAAAGTACTTCCAGATGTGCTGGACTCTGAGTGTACTTCAGTGCTTTCATGAATTAGGGCTTAGGGAATGGGCTTCAAAAGTACTGAAAGAGGTTTTTAAAGTAAAAGAGGGGAGATTTAGACGGGATATTGGGAAGGAATTTTTCCCTGTGAGGTTGGAGAAGCCCTGGCACAGGGTGCCCAGAGAAACCATGGCTGCCCCTCGATCCCTAAAAGTGTCCAAGGCCAGGTCAGAAAGGGCTTGGAGATAATGGAAGGTGTCCCTGCCCATGGCAGGGCGTTGGAATGGGATGAGCCTTAAGGTCCCTTCCAACCCAAACCATCCTGGGATCCTCTGGGTCTAAACAGCCCCTGGGTCACACCTGCAGCTTACACTGCACGTGGAGCTCGTGGCACGCGTGATCAGAGCACAAACAGGGATCAAGGTCTCCATTCCCAGCCCTGTATTGCTGCTGTTCATAGAGAGATTTCCAGGACTGGGATCAGGTTTATGTTCAGCCACGGAAAATTAAACTCTGGGGTCGCAGCAGCATGGATTTGGTGCTCCAGGGAGGGGAATAAACCCCAGGAAAAGAGAAAAAACTCTCAGTTCTAAGGCTAGGATCAAGTAGGTATCACCTGGGTGGGTGGTACCTTTCAGGCTGGAAAGTCTCCAGCTGGCAGGTGAGTGAGGCTCTCAAGCAGCCACCAAGCAGAAATAGCAGAAGAAAGAGCAGCAGGTGTTTTAAAAGTAGATTTTATAAATAAATTACAGGAAAAATAAGATGTGATTGCTCCTAATGATGCAATGCCAAGATTAGCATGTTTGGGGGAACCTCTCAGTCCATATTTCAGGGGTTCAGTGCTAACTTAGGTCAGGCTAAACCAGATTTCCTTTTCCCTTACTCCATTAGAGAACTTCTCCTATTGTCTTAATTTTCCAACGCGGCATGTAATGGTCTTGATTCATAGTACCACCTAAAATTTAGAAAGGAGAATTGCATTAAAAATAAGTGGAAGAGCCAAAAGGATAAAATACTTTCAAATACCCTGGCAGCAGCTTAAAGATATGGTACAGGCTCCAGCTTAATATGTAACACTCTGTAATAAAGACCCTAAAGGAATTTATAAAAGCAACGAAGTTAAGTAGCAGAGTGGGGAAGGCTATTAGGAACAAAAAAGATAGCTGTCAAAAATGAGGAACATGGAGCACAGCGCAAACACTGGCAAATATAAAACCACAGCAAGGCAAGTGGAGAAGATATTTCAAAGCAGTTTACCAGAGGCATAAAAATGCTCATAAAAACATAGCAGAAACAGAAAATCAACCAGGGACTCACTGGGACCAGCAAGCAGTGAAAGTGAGAAGTTTGGGGTGAAATAAAACAGTGGCGGGTTGAGTAAATGAGCTCCCCATGTGTCTGGACTTGAGACTCCCACAGAAAAACCCTCGTTTCCTGCAGTGGTTCTGATGAGCTTCTTAAATATAAGTATCACCAAGAAAATTTTGGAATAAAAAGGTAAATTGACAGAGGAGCAAATTTCCAGAGTGAGACATCACTGGCCCAAGACTTGGAAAGAGATTCAAATACAATGATATGAATAATTGTATTGGTATAATTTTATTTTGTAAAAAGTTGTATAAATATTATATACTTGCATTTGTACAATTCTGTGAAGGATTGCACTTGTCTGCAGGGTGAGAAATAACAAACTTGCCACTGAAGAAGCAAGTTTAAGAACTTAAAGAGTCGAAATCTGACCTACACTACACAAATGAAAATTCAATGGAGTTCAGATAAATATGGATACCTGGGATGCACTGGGAAGATCTGATACACCAGGGAAAGGGCAATAGGAAGTTTTTGCAGAAAAAAGTCCAAGTTTAGAACGCATTCACACCCCTTAAAGCAGTCAATGAATATGTTGGAGGAGGTGATTGCATGTGTATCACATACCTGGGGTTCAGCAAAGCTTTGGCACCACAAGAGCTGTCAAAGAGATAAAAGTTGCATGAGATAAAGAAAGGGCTGGATGGATTAGCAGCTGAGACAAGAGAAACCAAAGGCTGGAAATCAGTTTTCATTTTCGCAGTGGGGAGAGGTTATTGCTGGGGATTTTGTGGTATCGTGGGGCCCTGGCCCGGCTGCTGACTTCTAATGGGAAAATTTGCTGACAAGCCAAAAAGGTTTTAAGCTGACTGCAAGGAATTCTAGAAGGACCCAGCAAGAAAATGTCCAAGTAGGTACAAGATGACCTTAGCCATATCTGTCTAATGGCTGGCTCTAAATGAGCTATTGTCATTCCAGAAAGGCATTCCCAGGTGTTACAGGCACCCCAAGTCCCTCTCTTGAAAGAGAATGATCTAAGTCTAAAACACAACATGTCCCCAGATGGTTCTGTACATCTTTTATAGCAACGTGGGTTATTCCAGAGGGATGTTCTGAGTCCCTTTTCCTGTGCTTCACAGCCCACTCCCTTTCCTGGAACACCAGCACTGTACACTCACTTTGCAGCTCGATTCCTGAAGGACTTGTGTTAGCTAAGGGGGAATAAAAATAAACACCTTTTGTGTGTGTCTGCCAAAATCAGAACACCAGCATCCCAGATCTCGGTGTTGCCTTTACTGCACTTTTCCCAGGAGGATTCAAGTCCAGCCACAGCTCCAATTCCTGCTGAGGACCTCAGAGCCAAGTCCCCTCTCAAATCACCACATCCCTCTATCCTATCCCAGTTGCTGTTTTGGGAATGGACTTTTGCTCTTCAAGATGTCGTCCCTTTTTCCTTTTAAATGTTGGCTCCATTGCAAAGTTAACACAAACACAGTGGTGGGATGCAAAAGATGGGCACAGTTTCCCTGTAATTTACTTGTACCTAATTTAGAGGAAATTCAGCTGCTCTGACCTTTATCCCAGCAGACAAAGCTGGTGAATATATGGATCCCTAGGCTTGGACCATATCAGCCTCCTGTAGGAGCCATCCCTGGCAATGATGGTCCCCGTCCCCAGGGGAGCAGCTTCCAGAGCAGATGGCTGGGTCTCCATCCACAAAGAGAAATTTAGCCATCCCATAAATCACCCAGACTTCCCCCAGTCAGATATAATGGGAACACCCAAATCATTGCAGGATATGAGGTAGGAGAGGAGCTCTGCTTTCCAAGCACAGGAGCTGTGGCAAAGCCCAGATTTGTGGTCTCAGCCTGGCTCTGGTGTGAAAGGCTCCCTGGGTGAGGGTTTGTCATCCAATTGCACTGACCCCTGAAAACCCCCTCCAGCTGCTGGTATCAAACAACCAATATTTATCAGCCGAGAAATCTCCTTTTCAGGGGATGCTCGATGAGTTTCAGGATGATGGGAGCAATCAGTACCAGCACCGTGAGCATCAGACCCAAAACTTCCCCAGTCTGCAGGTGCCAAAATATCTCACCCACCAGCAAAGCATGAACACCCACAAAGGCACTTTAAAATCAAACATCACTTTCACATATTTCTGCTCCAGAGAATGAAATGCATTTTAGAAATTACTGCATATTAGAAATGAGAGACATTCCCCTGGCTCCCATTCAGCCAGCAGATAATCAGCAGGATACAGAAACCTCCACATCTCCAGGGTGACTCAGCCCACACTGTTCCAGAGGAGGATTCAGCTCCACAGCCAAAAGCACTGAGCCCGTGGGAGCCCATCCCCTTGTCTCCCCAAATTCCTCATCACTGCCTTTGGCAATCTTTGCAGCACTGATTTTGGAAGAGAAGGAAAACACTCTGGGACTCGGTGGGACAGAAAGGGCTGTGGGATCTTGGTGGGACTTGGTGTTCTTTGAGGAAGGTTTTATGACGAGGGTGGTGGAGCACTGAACAGGTTGACCAAAGAGGTGGTGGGTGACCATCACTGAAAACATTCAGGGCAGAGGTTGGACAGGGCTCTGTGCAACATGCTCTAGTTGAAGATGTCACTCCTCATCGCAGGTGGCTTAGACAGATGACCTTTAGGGGTCCCTTCCGGCCCAAACTACTCTGTGAGAGTCCATTCTGTGGTTAACAACAACTTGGGAGGTCTTCGTGGGCAGCAAGACCTGGCAATTCATCATTTCCTCCTCTACATCTTGTTAGGGTAAAGAGATGCCAGGTCATACCTGAATATCTTATAAAAGCAGCATTTGGCCTCCAAAGTGTATACACCAGTAAAGCCTTATAACTCCCTCCCAGCATCTGACATTCTTTTCACTGCTATAATTTACTGAGTGCATTGCCAGGTGCCCCTGGCAGGCTTCCAGGCTGCCTTCAGCCAGCCAGTGCAAAAACTCAGAGTAAAAAAAAAAAAGAAAAAAAAAAATAAGGCTGCTGCAGCCCCCAAAATCCTTGAAATCTGAGCAAGAGGGGGAAAAAAAGCAAGGAAAAAAACCACAACAAACACACCACCAAAAAGCAGCGACCACCATCCGCGCGCAGATGTCAGGAGGATGTGGCAGAAGGAGCGATATCCTGCAGCATCCTGTAAAATCAACGTGCACCGGCAGCTCCCAAAATCCGGAGCGCTGCCTTCCTGCCGGCTGTGGGAGCTTGCGCTGCAGAGGTGGTTATAGATGGTCACTTCTCCGTCTGGGTAATTAGTAAGTCATTATCTTTACAAGCTGAAAGGCTCGCTGTTGTCGGGAGCGGCCGGGATTCCGGTCGAGTTGTCTTTATTATGGGCTCTTTAGGAGATGGACGGCTGGAACGGTGCTTCACAGCAATCAGGTAATGGCTGAGAAACACGAACCTCGTGGGTCCCTGATTGCTCCTGGAATCGTTAGGAGATGGAGATGCCTTGTACCTCATCAGATAATGCCTCTCCTTAACAAAGGAGCCGAGTTATCATGGAAGGGGGCGAGAGCTCCTTGCCTTTTGGCAGGGAGAAGGCACTCGTGTGGCTGAGATTTACCAGCTCTGTTAAAGAGGGGAAGATTTTGTGTGGAAACACCAGAAGGATCTGTGAAAAGCACGTGATACATTTTTTGGTACAAAAAGAGCGAACACATACCTGCTGTTGCAATTAAGAGACGGAAGATGAATGAGGAAAGCCTTGGAGCTGAAAGAAAATCATTGCTAAGATCAATGATATCATTGACAAAATCATGAATTCATTGCTAAGGGTTAGCAATCATATACAGAGAGTACATCCATCCCCAGCAACAGAAAATACATTATTGAAGGAATCAAAAGAACGGGAAACCACTTGCTAATAAAAATCGCCATCTGCCTTCTGGAGTGAAGGAGTCCTCGGGTCAGATGTTTTAGTCAAATCCAAGCATCCAGGAAAGCAAAAGCAACCTTATAAATTCATATCTGGTGCTGGCAAAATCACAGGATTGTGGAATGGCTTGAGTTGGAAGGGACCTTAAAAGCCCATCTTGTTCCAACCCTCTGCCATGAGCAGGAGCACCTTCTACTAGACCAGGTTGCTCCAAGCCCCACCCAACCTGGCCTTGACTCAGAAGTTTTCATTTCACAAGGTTCATTTTATGTATTATTTTATTTATTTTGTGTTTCATTCACCTGATTTTGGGGAAGAGATGGGAACAGAGCCATAGGAAGCGTCCTCATCCAAGAACTGACCCAACCTGCAGCTCATTAGAGAGGCCCTACGCAGCCAAACCCTCTGCTCGTCCCATCTGCAGCAGCCAAAGCCTCGGTGACCTCCACCCCCCCACCTGGGATCTCCAACCCTGCCACGGCTGCTCATAAATCTTTACATTTGAGACGCAGGTCGATCGATAATTCCAGGATGCAAATGGAGCATATGGGGACTATAGCAGGCAGCACAAAGGCAGAAGCCACAGGCCATTTCCATGATCAGAAAGAGAAAGAGCTGCTAATTATGCAAAGGTCACTGACTGAGCATGGTGCTACATTTAAATATTTCAGCGTGTCTGTGCCTGGATCCTCTCACAAATGTTGTGTTCATGTGGGTAAATGCTCCTCGGGTTTTGGGAAGATAAGGAAACAGAAAAAGTGCAGATGTCTCTGTTTCATGCCACATGAGAACTTTAAAGCAGACTGAAGTGTCCTGAGGGCTTTGGTTTTTTTTTTTTTTTCCTTCCTTTTCTTCTCTCCCTGTAGTTAGCTATTCATGCTTTAACTCCTGGTTACTCCACACAGTTTGCAGCGTGAAGTCAAGATAAACATTTCTTCCCAAAATTCGCACCGTCTCTGTGCCTCGCTGAGGGATGCAGCGATGGCAGCTTGGTGCTGTGGGGTGTCACCTCCACCCCAGCCACCCTGTCACCTCCCCTATGCCCACAGGGCATAGCTGGCACGGGCAAGGCAAAGGAGACAAAGTTTGACTTTTATTCTTTCCCCTCCTCCTCTTTGCAAATGTGTAACAGTGAGAAGGGACATTGTCCGCAGGTCCGTGGGAAGCACAAAGCCATGGCTGTGCTGACCTCCTTATAAAAATTCAAGCCTGTCCTCATTTTTCCTGGAGGTTTTGGTGGTTTGCACACACGTACCTTTGTCCTCCCCCCACCCCCAGCCCCAGCACTGACCAGTCCAACAGCCTCCAGTGCAGCCCAGCCCTGCTGCCCACACCAGCAAAACCTCACAGACCCAGCCAAAACTTCAACAATCAGGGAGAAATTTTGAAAATTCTCTCTTGGAGAAAAAAAAAAACAAAACAACAAAAACCTGCTTTTATTTCCAGTGATGCTGCCAGTTCAGTTCAGGGAAGCTCAGCTGCCAGTGCTGACAACTCAGCTTTTCCCAAAATCAAGCCCTTGAAGCCTCTCTGGCCGGTCTCTCATCACTGCAAGCACAGGGAAGGGTGGGATGCTGGGTGTGTAATTTGAAGATTTTCACTTAAATAGCTTCTCAGTGACCACTGAGGTCCTTGGCTGGAGTCTGTGAATTTTAAAAAGGATTAATGCTGTGGGAGCCTTCCTCCAGGTGCCCCCCAAAGAGATTTTGACCTGGTTGTGTGCTGAGTACTTTGCCCTCCTAAACCTACCACTTCAAATCCATTTTGCTTTCCCTTTTCCAACCCTATTGTTTGGGGGTTTTACCCCCTTTCAGGCATTTAAATATTGAGCTCACTACTGGTATTAAATTTTTTTTAGATGTTGTTGATTCAACAACCTCACACGCGTATTTTTACATATCATATTTTTATATCTATATAAAATGTATATAGGTGTACATAAATGATATCTTTTTATATTTATTGTGATGTTTATACATTATATTTATACTGAGAGCATAGATGCCCACAGTTACACAGGGGAATCCCTATTCATAGGGTAGACTGAGCTTCACCCTGGGATGTGCATGAAAGGTTCTCACCTCTCCCTACCTCCTGGCAGCATTTTTTGATTGATGCAAAGTCATCCTGTTCTGCTCCTCTCTGAAAATTTGGGATTTAAGCAGTATTTGGGAGTTACACCATTGGTAATTACGTGGGATATGCTGTGTTTCTTCCCTCAGCCACAAGCAGGATTAAGGCCAAAGAGCTGTTTCCTGCCAAAAACAGGGAGAATAATCCTGTCATAAGCCATTAATATGGAGCTGTATTGGCACTTGGCAGCAAACCACCAAACCCACAAAGTTGTGTTTAATTTGCTGTTAGAGGACAGGCTGAGTCTTCTTCACTCAATTATACCAAGACGACATTTCAGCACCAAGCCCTGGAAACAAGCCACCCCTCAGCTCTCCATGACTCCATATCTCCATCCCAGGATCACTGGCATTTGTGATCACTGGCATCACTGCTCTAATGGAAATTCCAAGAGTTCCTGTTTGCTGGGATGGCCTTTGAGCAATAAATCCCAGCGTTTTCTGTTCACACCGATGCTGCCGTGGGAAACAGAAGGTGTTCTGTCCCTCCAAGAGCTAACCCTGCCCTGACACCCATCTCATTTTGGCCCCATGCACATGGCAGAGTAGCAAGAACAAGCAGAAACCGCCCCATTTCCCCCCAGAATAACGGCCAGGTTGGATTTTTGACTTTCCGCAAGGTTTGTTCTCCCTCCTCCCATCCCAGCCTGCCGGTTCCTGTGCGAGCCAGGCTCCCTGATAGTGCTGGGCTTTGCCTGGTGACTTCCTGCCTTCCCTGGCTTCCCATCGGACACAAAGCCTTCCCCCATCATCCAGGATGTAGTTTTCTATTTTTACTCAAATCCCTTTAACTTTTTGACATTTCTAAGGCAGCAGTCTGGAGGAAATAGATTATCCCGCCAGTGGGACTGCGCAGCTCCAGTCCTTGGTTAAGAAGATAAAACTTCTTCTCAGGGTTCATCACATCCCTGAACTGTCCGTGACTCCGAAGTCACAAAAAAGCAAATAAAATGCTCGTGAGCTTGTGTTACATGAAATTTTATGTTTAGTCATCATATCCTTCGTGTGGATGGGGAGCAACAAGCAAGGAACATCTCTCGTTTTAATACAGACAGCCTGGGAGACAACTGCAGCATTTTATCTCAGCTCCTTGGATGTCTCTTGGCTTCCTCAAGTCCCATCCGAGTCTGGAAGCTGTCTAGCTGTCCTGACATTGTGTGGGAACATGAAAAGTTGTGCAAAATGTTGTGCTGAGGGTCTTTCACAAACTGCAGTCCCCGACACAGAAACCACTGCTGGTATTTTGTCACAGAGTCACAGAATGGTTTGGGTTGGAAGAGACCTCAAGGATCAACTCATTCCACCCCCTGCCATGGGCAGGGACACCTTCCACTATCCCAGGTTGCTCCAAGCCCCATCCAACCTGGCCTGGAACACTGCCAGGGTTGGAGCATTCACAATTTCTCCATGGAACTTTTTCCATTGTTGTCCTCACTCGTTGTGCAGAATCAGAGTTTGATATTTCCTTCTTTTGGTTCTGTAACTGCAGGGGCAAGTCCTGCTCTTAATTTTGGCCTGTATTTTTTGCCAAACAAACTTGCTGTAAGGTCTCACTTCTCCTTTGTTTCCAGCACCTGGAGATGTGCAGAACAACCACTGCCTTAGGAATATTTTGAAGCAACAAGAGGAGAAACTCCAGAGCGGCTCCAGGGAGAACGCTCCCACGTTCCTGAGATTCCTCTTCCAACGCTCTCAGACAGACTCACAGTTTTATTTGCAAAAACTGGGAATGTTTCCAAATCCCAGCCTCTAAAGCCTTTCACCAAAAAAAAAAAATAAAAATCAATAAATAACAAACCAGCAGAGAAAAACCACGCTTTCCCCCACTGTGGAGCAGGAGACCCTTGCAAGCAGCAAAGCCCCTGCAGACGTGCCCCTGTGAAGGGCAGCTTGCTGTGAGTGTTCACCAATGATCTGATGCTTCCCAGGAAGCTTTCAGGGCACAGGATTTCAATTTGCAAGCACAGCTCTGGGTTGTGTCTCCAAGGATAACGTGCTTTTCATCCACAGGAAAAATTCAAGGTGGGAATAAACAAGGTTTGCTGGGAGCCCTGACAGAGCAGGGTCCCTTGGCAGAGCTCTTGAACACATTCTTCTTGTGTTGGTGCCCCCAGTGTGGAGCAGCTGCTGAATCCCATGCACCTGGATGACAAACTCTTGGGTTTGCCCAGCAAGTGGGAAAAAAAAGATAGAAAAAGAGTGTGTTTCTGCTTGTGAAGTGTAGGACACAGGTAACTCCTCACACCTGCAGCCAAGCCAGCTGGGCAAGCACAGGTGTGATGGCAACTCTTGGCTGATGTGAGCAGCAGCGGAGAAACCCCTTTTAGAGGTGTAAATTTGCCATGTGGGCTTGGAGGTTTTTGGCAGACGTTTGACTTGTTGCTCTTTATTTTCCCACTGGAGCCCAGGAAAAAAATTGACCTTGAGCATGCAGTTTCCCTTCTCTCTCAGATCTCCTCTCTGTCTTGGTCAGTTACTGCCAGTGACACCAACAGAAGAGGGGGAAAAAAGCTGGAACAATATATATTACATTGTTTTAACCTCATTTTGCGCATCCTGAGCACTCATTCTGCTGGTCAGGGAGACAAATGAGTTCTGCCTTTTCAGATCTGATCTCCAGCTTGCTGCAGCCTTTCCCAGAGCTGCAAACTCTCAGACCCAGGGGAGACAGCTCCCCACACAAAGGAAGGCAGATGGGTGGCACCAATGGACAATCTGCTTTACAAGGACAGGCTGATCACAGAGGAGCTGAGACAGGGCCAAAGGGATCTGGGTCTGTCCACTGAGCTGAGCAGCCTCACCACTAAAAGCAATTAGCGTTCGTGCAGAGAGGTTTGATAGACCCTGTTTTGAAAATGCCGAAGTGTTGACACTTCCCAGCAAGGTGCATCTTGTGTTACTGGCAAAGAGGAAGCTACTCTGTCAAACTTGCAGGGTTTTCCTGCTACATCTTCCCCTTGCTCTAACTCAGGAGCAGCCCAGTGCTGGTGTCCATGCTCAGATCTGCAATCACAGAATTATGGAACGGTTTGGGTTGGAAGAGACCTTAAAGATCATCCAGTTCCACCCCCCATTCCTGGAGAATGTACTTGTGCCTCGCAGCTGTCGGGCTGCACAAGTATGTGGAGTGCTGCCGATAACTCACCAAGGGAAGTCTGGAAAATGGAATCTGTAAAGAAATAATTCTGCTTGTAGACTCCTGTTTTATGTATTTCTGTTTCCTTCCTTCTTCTCCCCCCACTTCCCCCTCTCCCCGCCCCCAATTCCATTTACATCTAAATGGGGTCTTTGTTTTTTCTGAGTTAATATTTAGTCACTGGTTCCCGTTCAAGGCTCCTAGCTCAGTTCCTCAGAGCAGAGGCATTACCAGGGCAGAGCAGGGTCCGAGCAGGACGTGGATCCGGTGCCACGCAGCTCCTCCAGGTATTCACAGACCACACTGGAAATGGCTTTTACATATGGATTTATAGCTGAGTGATGCAAACTTGTCTATTACCAGCACACAGACATAAATAGCCCATCCTATATCACAGAATCACAGAATCATTTAGGTTGGAAAAAACCTCTGAAGTCATCGAGTCCAACCTGTGACTGTCACCACATTGTCACCCAGACCAGAGCACTGAATGCCATGTCCAGTAGTTCCTTGGACATCTCCAGGGATGGGGACTTCACCCCCCCTCCCCCCCATCCCCAGGCACTCCATTCAAATGCTTAATAACCCTTTCCATGAGGAAATCCCTCCAGATTTGGTATAAGAGAAATCCAGGATCAAGCCCACTTTAGAGGTGATTTATCTGATGCCACCATCGGACTGAAAGTTCACACAACTTGAGTTAAAGAGACACTTCCCAAGGATCCTGCTCAAACAAGGATGCATTTCCAGCTAATCATTTTAGATCCTCCCAGAGACTTGCATCAACTCCAGGAACAGACAAGGGAAACTGTCCATTAAGGGATTGATTTCCACTGAGGTATCAGTTCCTCTTTGTTCAACTCCTGTCAGATCAGCCGATGGTGCTCTGTTGATTTACAAGGCTCCAGCTCTCCTCATCATCCATTTTTCTTGCCTTTTGCATTGAAGCTACAAGAATGTATGTTTGATTCTAAGCTTGTCTATATGCAGTAGTATTATGGTCTTATCTGCCAGCTGAGCTACTCCAGCTGGAACCCAAAGCTTGGCATTATTTCAATATAAGACCCTGTTACATCATATCCTCTAAACTGGATTTAATTTCTGTTTGTAAATAAGCAGATACTTTAAGCAGGCAAAAAAAAAAAATAAAAAAGAAGATATTTATAGGCTCTTAAAGCATCTGCTTAGACTGACACTGACATAAATACAGGTGGGGTTATAACCTATAAACACAGCAGTTTTTCTAACCAGGGACTGTAAGGTGACACCTCAGACTGATTCCACCCAACCTAATTCACACAGCTGCACAGACTTTTGGGGTTTGTTTTGAATGCTCCAAGCATTTCCTGCTTTTGCTCATGTCAGCTGGGAATGGGACTTGGCTGTACAGCAGGATCCAGCTTCCCATGGAGCAGCAATGGTTGAAAATCCAGGGATGCAGAGTTGGGTGCAGCTCTCAGGTGAAGACAAGAAGGTATCTGTCACCATCTGACTGTCTTGCCTGCATGGCTTAGCAGAATTGTCTGCACTTTATGCCAAGAATTGGCAAGAAAATAGAAATACTGGAGAGGTTATGCAGAAAAATAGATTCATCTTTGGTATGGGAGCACCGAGTTGCCCATGCCACAGATGGTCCCAAATAATCAGCCCACATGGAACCAGGATGGAGGTGGGCTTCATTGTGACCAGGAGAAAAGCAGGAAAGAGCTTGAGGGTAGGAAGGGAGGGGAATACACACACAAGGAGCTGTTGGGTGCAGGATATGCACAGTGGAGGCCCAGGAGCTCAGGAGGGTTTGTGAGGATTTATAACCATGGAGGGTCTGGACTGGGAGGGACTTTTAAAGATCATCCAGCTCCAACCAGTCCCAATACCATCCCCTGAGGGACACCACCCAATGGATGATTTCCATTGGGACACTGAGGCATTGACTACAACACTTTGGACATGATGATCTGGGTAATTCCTTCTCTTAGGGAACGGCTGAGTTTGTGCTTGTCTCAGAGACAAGGTGTGATCAGAGGAGGGACCCATGGTCAGAGCTCTCTTGCTTAAATAGCTGGTGGAAAGAGGGTTTTCCAGGCTTGTTCTTCACTGGCATCCAGCATTCCCAGAGCTGGCATTCAGCCACCCCAGAGGCACAGACCCCCACCAGGCCCTGCTTCCCTCTGTGGGCCCCCTCTCTGATGGCCAACACCAGCACAGCAATGGTCTCTTCTCCCTCTTTTCAGCATGGCTACTTTTCCTTGGCATATCAGCATTTTTCAAAGTGAAATACCAGAAAAACACACTCCTACACCCCCCTTCTGTGGGGAGATTTAAGATAGACCACAATGAGATGCTCCCATGTCCTTCAGCTGAGGCCTGCTGGGCGCACACACAGCCTTAGAGACTCACATATTTAATTCTGACCAGAAGAAAGCTGAATTCCAGACTTAAGAACATGGGGTTGGCACTTGGCTCCAGACCTCTTCTGCCTCCTCAGCTGTTGACCACAGCAGGATGACTCCGCAGCCGGGCTCGGTGTAATTATTCTGCTTTCTGTCTTGAAGCCATGCAGAGATGGAGTTACATAACAATACTGCTTAAGCACTTGCAAAATGCACAATTTGATTAATCTCAGCAATGTGTTGGCTCCAGGATCTAAAAAGACAGCCATGTGCATTTTAACCAAGTTAAAGCCCAAAGCTTTTCATTTCATCCTAATGGATAGCAAAGGTCATTCTCCGTTTGATAGATGATGATAGCGCTGCTGCATTTGTCTTGTGGCTGGCAGGGCTGGATCCCTCTGAAGTTCGTGTTAATGAGATTCCTCCTACCACCACGGGCACGAAATTCTCCAGTGAGGCATTGGCACTGGATTTATCGTGGAGGTGCCCATTCTGCATCCACACAACAGGATAAATGCAACTTCCCATCATGTTGATGAGGTGCCCACAGCAGCTACGTCCTGATGGAATGGTGTTTTCCATAGCATAAATCCCAGGTGGTGGCAACTGACTCTGCACCTAGATGCATTCCTTCTCCTCGTGACTCAGTTCAGCAACATTTTTCAGGAGGAAGAGGTACCAGCAAAGAATTAAAGTGTAGATTCTATGTCTTCCCCTTGGGAAAAATGCCTAAAATAAAGCTATCTGCTCAAATTCTGAAGGGATGATATTTATTTCACTTGCAGAACCACTTAGCAGCATCCAGAAGCCACGGAGTTCCCCAGCTGGGCCATAAATTATCAGAGATACATTCATGTGCTTAATGGTGCTCTTGTGTCTCAAACGGTGAGAGGTGAATGAATTAAAGCCACAGGAGATGTAGAACCTCCCTTTCAAGAGTGAGGTAGGAGCTATGGTGGGGAAATGGGACCAGACAGCAGCACGGAACATGAGACCCTTCTGCAGAGGAGAAGGATGTGGTGAGAAGCTCAGGAGAGACATGGGTGCTGTAAAACCGTCAGAAGAGCAAGTGCTGTGTGACAGCCTTCCTCCATCTCCTCCTCCTCCTCCTGGTGCTGAAGGAGCCCAGCAGACCATCAGGGAGGCAGGGGAAGGAAAAGCCCAGGAGGTGAAATCTTGGAGAAGAATTGCTAGCTGGAGCATCAGCTGCTGAGCTGGGCATGACTACCTGGATCCTTTGTCCCAACAATTTATCCCAGCACTGTGGGGTTTGAGGGCTGCTCCACCGAGACAGACTTTCCCAAAGACATTCCATGTCTTCACAGAATCACAGAACGGTTTGGATTGGAAGGGAATTTAAAGCCCATCTCATTTCAACCCCTGCCGTGGTCAGGGACAGCTTCCACCATCCCAGGGTGATCTGAGACCCATCCAACCTGGTCTTGGACACTTCCAGGGATGGAGCAAGAACAGATCCCTGATATCCTGGGCGCTCACATGTACACGTACATAAACCTTCCTTGGAGGTGGAGATATCCACCTGTAGTTTGCCTCTGGAGGCCCCTATGTTTTCCATCTGCCTCCTTTTGCAAAGGCAGGAAGGTCCTGAGTGCTGATGAGGGACTTGAAGTGATTGGGAATGCTTCAAACACGGGTTTGTCCTTAAATTACATGGCCCATTAACAAGCCTAAATTAAAATAACGCTATTAGCAGGAGATCTGAGGGAGAAGGTGGCATCAATTTTCATACAAATGACACATAACTAAATACCAGAAATTTAATATACCAATAATAGCCCTTTTTCATACAAATGACACATAACTAAATACCAGAAATTTAATATACCAATAATAGCCCTTTAAATCTAATCTTACCAACTGCAGTTATTAAAGTCTACACCAAGGTCCCCAAAACCTTAAGACTGACACTGGAAAGATTAGCAATTCACCCTTTTTTATTTTTTATTTTTTTTTTAATTTGACATTGGTGTTTTGAGATTTCATCTTTTGAAACTGCTCAGTACCTATGAGAAACCAATAATACAATTAAATACCCCATACAGGACTATTTTGCAGGTAGTGGAGGAGTTGAATTAGCCCAGGTGCCCAAAAGGCTTCTCTAACATACAGAATCACAGAATCATGGGATATCCTGAGTTGGAAAGGACCCACAAGGATCACCAAGTCCAGCTCCTGGCTCTGCACAGGATAACCCCAAAAGTCACACCATGTGTCTGAGAGAACTTGCCAAACACTTCTACAACACTGAGAGGTTTCATGCCACAACCTATGCCCTGGGGAGCCCGTTCCAGTTCTCAACCATGCTCTGGATGAAGAATCCTTTCCTAATTTCCAACCTAAACCTCCCCTGACCCAGGCCTTGTGCTGCCTTGAATGATCACACACTCCTGCCAAACCCCACGACTTCAAAGCCTGAAGCATCCCTGGGCTGTTTGACGGGCTGAGCATCACCCCCAGGATCAAACAAACCCCTTGGCCCCAAAATCAAAGTTCAGCAATTGTGCTCAGAGCTGACACATGATGAGCCCTGCTGAACACCAGGCCCTTCACATGCTGGGCAGCAGACAAGCCCCCACAATGGTCCCTTTCATCCTGACCTCCGAGCCCCATCTCATTTTGGGCCACCATGGAGCCCTGTCCATCCACGTGGATTTGCCGCCTGCCTTTGCCTCAGGACAGGCAAAGAAATCACTACAGTGAAGTTTAAAGAGCTGCCAGCACCCAAAATTCCTTCCTATTAGACATAATCATAATCCTATAATGACAATATAGTACATTATCATTTGCAAGAGAGGGGAAATCTTGACATAAATTGCTCGTCTCTGATTCACTGACCCGAGTGCAATTCTGGCACACTAGTTATGGGGAAGAGATTCTTTATCATAGAATCCCAGAATATTCTCAGTTGGAAGGGACCCACAAGGATCATCAAGTCCAGCTCCTGGCACAGGAGAACCCTAAAAATCACACCATTCAATTTATTTGTAAGCCTGAAAGGTAGAGGGGTTGGCATGAGTGCCACTCCCCTCTGCCACAGTAAAGGACTTATTTATGGAAATTTCAGCACCCACCAGACTCAGCCCATCATGCTTGAGGTCATTATTTGCACCCCAGAAGGTATAAATGTCCCACTCACAGGCCAGGACTCACCTCTTCAAGACATGGTACAAATAAATGGAGCCAGAAATGTGGCACTTGGGGTCATGGGTGAGTTGTGGGGTTGGCAGTGCTGGCTGAACAGTTGGCTGGATGACCTTAAGGGTCTTTTCCAACCTAAATGATTCTATGGTTCTACGCAATCAAACTGTCATGCAAAGCACTGAGAAAAGCGAGGGGCCAGTTTTGAGTCAGAAAGGTGCCTTTTGGTCCTCACTCTGACTGAATTTCTGCTGCCTTTGGGCTGCTCCAAGGCCAGGCTGCAGACAGACACCCCACTGCAGGCACAGCACCAGCACCACAAGGATCAGCTGAGCAGAGCCTCCCTCCAGGTGCTCTGCAACACTGCAGCAAAGGTTCCCAGAGCTGGAAGAGCTTCTAAAAGGCTCCCAGAGCTTCCACTGGAGCTTTTAAGCCTTAAAACACAAATGAGATTTACAGGGGGTTGCTGCAGTTTGAGGAAAGCTGAGTTACAGGGCTCCCTCCCCACGGAATGCGGGTGCTGCTGCAGGAACTGAGTGCATTCCTTGGGGGGTCTCCTTGGATCCCCCAGCAGGCACCTCCACATTTCACAGCCCTGCACTTAAAACACTTAAAACACTTAAAATAAGGAGCTGGGAGGAGTCCCCAGGACACGTTAAAGGTTACCCCTGCTCCATCACTCATCCCAGAGGGGAAGGCAGAGGGAAGGATCTGACTCACATCACGGCACCACGGAGAGAGGGGCTGGAGACACCGGAGCCTCAGGGCTGCTCCATGAGCACAGACCCTGATTTTCCTCCACAACTGCTCCTTCTCCTGCCTGCTGTCCCCAAACGTTGCTCTGACAAGCACCAGAGAACCTAAATTTCCCCTCTGCATGTGTGGGCGTCTACCTGCAAGGGGATACTCCCGCTTTTCCACCTGAATATCAACATCCCATCCGCATGCCTTGAGTAGCCCTGGGGTCTGAGCCTCTTCCCAAAACTTCCCCCACACGCTGCACATCCCATCCTTACCCCAGCTCATTTCCTGCTCTCTTCTAAGGGAAAAAAAAACAGCTGTCAAGCATGTACAAAAATTGCCCCAAAGCCATGAAGGCTCTTATCAGAGCTAGAAAACCCCAGACATCCTAAAGGACGTGCCAGAGCTCTCTCCCTGCCACGGGCAGGCCCAGCCCTGCTCCCAGCACGGTCCAGGGAAGCCTTGGCTCGGCAGCACAGTGGGGAAGGAAGGCTGCAGGCAGGAGTGTTGGGAAAAGGAAAAGGTCATTTCTTGGTTTGGCACTGAGTCAGAGCTGTATTTTCTGCCTTTTGACAGCATTAACCAGAATGCCCAGATGTCCAAAGTATCTCTGGGGAAGGAGCCCATACAGTTGACCAATTCTTTCTTGGTTCAGGGCATGGCCAGGGTGTAAAAACAGGCTCCTGGGGGCTGTTTATACCCAAGCCTGACCTTTCAACCTTTATTGCTTTACAGAAGCCATTTTAAATCATCCCCCATGTCCATGCGAACACCGTGGGTAACTCCTCCTGGGAATGGCATGGTTGATGGGGAGCTGGGATTGATGCCTTCTGGAGGCTGACCTGGAACAGAGACTAGACAGAGCAAAAGGATAAAGTAGGGATTTATTAAAAGGCCTCAAGGGGTACCCTTGGGCTGCACAAGAGCCCAGCTGGACTACACCCAAGATGCACCCCAAAATGGCCACAAAAATGGGCGACCGGTCATGAGGTCCCACACTTTTGTAAGTTCTGGTCCATGAGCATATTGGAGTTAATTGTCCAATTACAGCTTCAGGTTATGAAGCTCCATCCTCCTTGTTTTTCTCTCTTCAATTCACCGCTGTTTTTATTCTTGGGCCTGATATTTGTATCAGCTGTCCTTGGTACCAAGCTAGAAAAGGAATTGTTTTGTCTACTTACTCTGTCTCTCTCTGAAGAGAGCTTACCAGCACTTATTATGAAACTCAAACCTAGCCACTAAAACTGCACAGAAGCTAAAAAATACAAAAGCTAAAACTTAAGGCATCAGGAGAGGGCTACAAAATAAATGTTTCTTGCCTTCCCCATGAAACAAAGCAAACTCCTCTCCCAGCAAAGCAGCCGTTCCTTTTTTTTTTCCAGCCATCTGTGTTATTTTTGTTTTGTGTTGCTGGTTAAAAATACCCCTTGCCAGCAAGAACAGAGTTATTCGAAGTACCCCTCTTTATCTTTGTTTGGGAAGAGCACACACCACCATCAGCTGCTTCCTTCCTCCTAAAAATTGTCTTCTACAAAAAAAACCCATTGATCCTGTGCCTGCTCTGTAGCCTTGGAGAGATGATTGTGGCCATAAGGGGCTTTCCAGGCCTAAACTCTCCAACAACAGGAACAAGGACACAAATGCCTGTCACATGTAGAGTATGGGGGAGACCGTCCAGCGTCCCCCCTGGATGTCAAAGCTCGTGGCTTCTGAAGGGGATCCTACATGCACATTCCTGGCTGCAGGAAAAAAATAAATCTATATCAATCTAGACATCAAGATGAGCTCACTGGAGGGTTTTTACTTGTGGAGCATCTCCATGACACCAAGAATGAGAAGCCAGTAATGACCAGAAATAATTTGTGAGTGAAGTTGGAGTCAATGATGGAGCCAGCACAGCCCCAGAGCCTCCCCTGCCCTCCCACAGCTGCCACTTCAGAGGAACAAAATCCATGGGAAGAGTCCTCACAACCCCTCTCCATGGGGTGTCCAGGAAACCCAAAGTCCCTTCAGGATCCGGAACAAAACCAATTTGATGGTGCCAAAAGCCCAGGATATTCATCAATAACCACAATTGCTAATAGTGTCCATGGAGCATTTCCCAAACTTCACTCTCACAGAAAGCATCCTATAACTTGTTAAGATGGGCAAAACTATCTCCCTCAATCTTTAGCAATTTTGGGTAGTTTTTGTTTACTTCAGGGCATTCTGAGACCCAAAAGAATTCCTGGGGAAACTGTAGCACCCTGTGCTCAGCAGTGTCGTGCCCTCATCATTGAATCTGGCCTTTCTTTTCTCCCTTTTTTTTCCAGGCTAAAGTAATCAGAGAGTTAAAGTCAGGAATCCAACCACAAGGAGCATGAAAATATTTGAACAAGCTGTTTTAAATCAAGGCTTTGACTTGCCTTTGTAACAGCCTCTTTGGTCAAGGCTTGAGCATGCTGCTGCATTTTGGAATGGAAAGCAGAGGATGGGTTTTCTCCATCTGCTCTCAGGGTGAGCTTGGAGGCAGAAGCATGACCTGTGGTGTCCAATATTCCAGAGAGAGAAAGGAAATTCTTTAATCCTGTTTGTTTTTTTTGGTTTGTTTTTCTTTTGTAGTTATTCTGGGCAGGGGGGTTTTGATCCAGCCTATGGTCAGCCGGGCTCACACTGCTCATCCCTCTCCATCCTGCAGCTCCCACTGAACATGGCTATGTGGAAGAAACCCAGAGCACCACAGGTGACACCGACTCACCTAGTCACTCCAATTTCTTCATTGCAGGTTTTTTTCCTGTCTCCATGCACCAGAGGAACCACATGCCTCCGTTGCCCACTGTACTCCCTAGAAAACACATCAAAGCCCAGCCACGCACTCAGCGAAGGCTGGAGCAGCCCAGCCTCCTGCTTTCCAAGGTAAATAATGACTTTGATTAGGAACTATGCCTAATTAACCACGTGGAGTTGATGACTCACCTGACTGTCAAAAGCTTTTTTGCTCTGGTTTCCAGTTTTCACAGCCTGACCCAGTGTCTGCCCCTGTGTGCATCAGTACAGACCCCAAAGCTCAGGGAAATCCCAGTTACACCAACCAGGCCCTTCAGGCTGGCCTCAAGCTGTGACATCTCCTTGAGTGAGTTTGGCAAAGCCCCTCCTGCAGGGGCCTCCTGAAAAGGAGATTATTTTTGTCCTCATTTGAATTTTGAAAAGCAAACAGCCTCTGTTGATTCAGACATCACGCTTAGGCTCGGGGCTGTAAATACTGCAAGGCTTGCTCTTTTTATCAGCTTGCTCGGCGAATCAATAGAAAGACTCAAAAACGTATTGTCATCACAAACGAAGGAATTCATTAATGCCCCTTGTTTGCCTCTCTGTTTTAATGGAATGAGAGAAAATACATCCAGAGGGTGTTCACTAAGGCTGGCAGCACGAGCCGAGATCTCCGGCCCCTTGGAATTCTGGAATTTGCCTGGGAGAAAGAGGTGAAGAGGTGGCAGACCTGGAGGCCTGGGATTTGCATCCTTCTTCCTGTGCGTATCCTGAGGGAAAGAAATTCATCTTTTGGATGTCCCCTCCAACACCTCCACTCCCTGGAAGGCATTTTGGGAGTGGAGGGATGTGTCTGGCTGAACTCTCACCTTTCACAGAGCCCGTTATCTCACCTGTGGGAGACATTTCATCTTGTTTAACACCTTTGGACAAAGCAAGTGTAGACTGCACTGCTTTAAATACTCCATGCACCCTCCAACAGACATGTTCCCTTTCCATGAATCACCAGGACCCAGCCAGAGCAGCTGTCCTGGAAGTTATATGTGCTCAGCAAATACATGTTTTGGCACCAAGATGAGCATTTTCCCCGCAGCACTTTTGAAGTGTAAAAGCGGAAAGATGCAAAGCGTCAGCTCCACGGCCATCACACGGCTGCAGGAGCTACAACCCATGATCCCATCCAGTCCCATGAGCCTCTGTCAGCACCAGGCAGGAGTCTGGGCATGCCAAGAGGTTCATGTGTCCCATTTCTTAAACAAACCCTCCTTCCAGGCATATTGGGGAGCAGGGTCAGATGCAGACACAATGTGGGATCCAGCTCTTGTAGCTTTGCCCATATCCCATGGATCCTCCTGGGACTTGAGCAGCAGGAACAAGGGAAATACATGGCAATTGCCCAACATCCAGGTACCTGCAACTATGTTTGGATGGAAGACGTTGCAGATATCTTAACAGATTTTAAAATCTTTTCAAGTTTTCTCACCACTTGCTCAGCAGCTGAAGTGACCAAGCGCAAGGTTGTGCACCTGGATTGGGGCAACCCTTAGTGTTACAAGCTGGGGTTTGAAGGGATTGAGAGCAACTCTGCCAAGAAAGATTTGGGGTGCTGGTGGATGAAAGGCT
>WAAG01006744.1:0-34084 GCA_013390105.1 Tichodroma muraria
CCTTTGAGCTCACCTTTCACATTGCACTTGAAGGTTTGGCTCACTACTCCTGTGTTGTTTTCTTTTTCTGCTGGCCACTCATAGACATAGACTGTAGTCCGAGAGGATCCAGCATCAAGGACTATTCCATACTGGGGATTAAAAAAGAATACATTAGATGAAGAAACAAACAGTGACAGCTTAAATGCCCATGTGCAGCTGCACTTCACTGCACCACCAGACATTTAGAAAATGCATACAGTGTATTATTTACAAGAGAGATTAATTCTAGTGTTAGGCGCTTAGGCATGAATCCAACAGCCAAGCACAGAATGAATCTGGCTGCAAACCAAGGAACATACTACATATCTTCAATAATTAATTCAGTGGGGATGGAGAATGCTCATATCCTTTCAGCATCAGGTTCAAAACCCACACTGACAAATAGATTATGCTGTGTTAGGACCTGATTTTGGAGCAGGTTCATTTCCCTTTATCCCAGTCCAGTCCCTGAACACCGAAGGGTTTGATACCTAAGCACAGGCTTTAGATTCAAGGATGCACAAGGGATCCATAAAGCTATGAGCAAAGAGGTAAAGCACCTAACAATCAACAGCAAGAATGATGTAGCAAGTCTGGTTCTTTCCTAATTGCCCCATAAACCTCTCCCTTTGAGTGGTTTGGTCCACTTGAGAGTTTGCCTCTGAGAACAGGCTGTGCCAGAGACAACACAGAGGGCAAGAGAATCAATATTACCACATGATTATTTATTAAATAAATGAGAGATATTTAAATTACTTGCCCCAGGTCCCTTGGACTCTGAGACTAAAGCACAGGTTTCTCCATCCCACCCCACTGCTCACCAGACCAGTCTTTCCCCCTTTCCTGTATTTTATGGCAGGGGAAAACTGTAGTAACTGGTAAGGCAATCTCGTCTCATAAAGGGAAGCAAAATGCAATTTTGGCATCCTCTTTATGATCCCTGAAAGTATGTTTAGCTCTTCCAAAGTCACCTAATTGGTAGGAGTCACACAGTACAGGGTTCGTTCTTCTGGCAGCTTTCTTCTTTTGAAACAGACAGATGCCCAGGAGCCTGACAATACTGGAAAATGAGAGCCTCCATCTGTCTGCAATGCAGTAAGAGCCCCTGTAGCAGGCTGATAAATTTCATCCCACTGCTTCCCTGAGAGACCAACAAGTCCAGCTGGGAAGGATCACTGCTTCAGGTGGAAAACCATTCAGCTTCCACACCTGATTATTCCCAGCTTCTACTGGAATCCCAAAAGCTCCTGGCCCCCAAAGAATACCAGCAATACCAGTCCAGTCTGTTTCATAGAGGACTGTTAGATAATGAAAATTTCATTTATATTTATGCAGACAATATTTACTCTGATCCACTAAAAGATTAAAGGCTCGACAGATACTATCAAACCACTACCTCATCAGGTTCTGTTTCAGTAACTACTTTAGCAAAGATAATTTGAGTGTATTTCCTCTCCTTGGAAGGGATGAGCACCCTGGAGGTGCATAACACAGTAATGGTCAATCTGCTTAAGGACTACTAATTAAATCTAGTCTCAGTCAGTTTATAATGCCAAACATAAGCTTTTAACTTGGCTACTTTTAGAGCTAACTGTCATGCCCAAGGAGAGCTGGAAGACAATGGAAGTGTTTTTACCTCAGTTAACTGTGGACTTTTTGAACTACTTCCTCCTTCCCCTGCATTTCCCAGCCTCCTCCTGGAAGTAAAAGATTTCCATCCCAAAGAGTAGTGGTACACTGGTACACTTATCTGAATCAATGTGTGACTGACAATTTTTTTTTATTTTCTTTCTCACCGTCCTCCTCCTCTATGTTTCCTATACAGCCTCTTCCTTCCTTAAAAGAGATGCTCATTTTCGAAAAGGTCTCTTGGGCCCATTTCAAGGGGACTCGTGAAGATCCTCAGGACTTGTGTGAGTTCCCAAGATGTAGGTCACAGAAGTGGATCTATGCTAGGTGCATGCTTCAATTCAGCTACAATTTTTAATCAAGTACAACATCCACAAACAATGCAAAACACTTCCGAAGAGCCAAAAGAGACATGAAAAATTTAGGTATTGAAAATTGTAGCACCTCGAGGGGCAAATTAAAGAAATACAGTAATGAAGTGGGATTTTTTTTTCTCTAGGGCTCACAAAACAGCAATAGGCAAACAGATTTTTTTTTCTTTTTTTGACTGGTACAAAGGCTTGTTACATTCAGCGCTATCATCATTTACAATTGCAGACTTTTCCACTGAGGACATTTGTGTTTCCTTCATCACTCTTCTCACTTCACGGTGTTTGTCGGTGAGTCATGAGTTCCTTCAGTGCCCCAGCCTCATGCAATGGGCAGGCCCTTCCTTCACTAATCACGGCTCAGTCTTCAGATAATCCAACCATCAAGGATCCAAACTATTCAATTTTGCAACAACAGTTTAAAACACCAGTGGCATAGCATATAACTTATCTCTTGTGCCACAGTGGATGCTCTCAACATCTCTTTCTTGGGAAAGAGCTTTTATGCCACAGGTAACACAAACAGTAGTAACAGAAGAACAAGGCCATTTACAAAAAATAGATCTACTTTTATCATGTTGTTGCCATAATTAATTTTAATCAGCCATTAAGTTCAGGACACTGTCATTTCCAGACTCCCTTATATCAGCCAGGTACCAGAGGGTTTCACTGGCATACCAAAGTCCTCCTTCTACCTGTGAATTTCTCATGAATATAAATTACTCACTGACGACAACTCAGGAATCAAACTCAGGGTCCTCCATTTCACCCGCATAGCAGGTTTACAGCCCAAACTCAAATCCAAAGCCAAGGCACACCCAGTAGAGGAAACACCAGCCTTCCTACAGAAGCAGCTGTGAAGCTCCTGTGATTCAGTAAGCAAACCTCCCCACTTAGACTAGCTCCAGACAGTCCAGGTGGTTCCAATGCTTCCTCAAAGAGTAAGGTAAACAGTTTTATCATTCTGAATGTGAAACTGAATTAATGACAAACACAAGAGGTGTGTAGGCTGTCTTTCAGATAGCAACTTCAGCCTTGTCCTGCCTTCAGCTGGGATACACGTCAGTCCAGTCTTGCCTTGCATGAAAATTGGTGGGATGTGAGGCTGCTGCAAGCAGCCGTTTGGGAATCAACAGAGCACAGACTTGAGGCACTGTGGGCCCATGCACACACCCCCTGCCACACCACATAAATACATAAAACGGGTATCAGAATTACAGTTTCATCCCATTGCCTGACTCACACACCACCAAATGATTCAGACAAAGCCAAAGGTGTTTATAATCCTATGAAGTGCAAAGAGGCATTAGCCTATCGTTATCAGTATGTGAACTATCCAGTTAAATACACACGCAGATGGAAAGGTAGAAGGGACTTCAAAGAAAAATCTGACAAGAGGATCGGACCGTGGGAAAAAAAACAGAGCTCTACACGCCAGGCTGCACAGCTTCTTAGAAGGGTATTTTCTACAGCTCTTCCTCAGTTGTGTACATCTCTCATTGAAGAACCTGCATACATGTTCCACAGCAGATGGCAAAGCCTGATCTTCAGAGTATTTTGGTTTGTCTTTTGCAGTTTGCTCTGCCCCCCATAGTGAAGTTAGTTTGCTTCCGTTAATATCCAGCAAGTCCCAACATGTGCTAAAGGATCAAGTGCATACTTAGAGCCCAAATGCTTTTGAGACACAGGAGCAATTTGCAAAGATGTCAGCATAAACTTCCCAGCTGTGCTTGGAGGCAGAGTTTAAACTCTGGGTATTTCCCACTTCAAAATTATTTTAAAATTACTTCCAATCTCTGGCAAAACTAAAAAAAAAAAAAAAAAAAAAGTGAGATATTGAGATATTCTCCCCATTTGGCCTTTCAGTATTGAAGAAACACTGTGTGACAGCCACCACAGAGAGGGAATCAAGAAATATTTCTCCTGCTTTGTCACTGACTCTTGACCAATTCTCTTTTTCTCTCAGCTTCAGCTTTCCCACGATGATATGATTAAACATTAATTTATGGCTGTAAGCTCATTTGAATCACCCCATAAAAATGAGTTTAGAAGGGAACATTATTAAATATCAGTTCAAAACATTGTTCTCCTTCCTGAGGTATCCTATGACTTACCTTAAGCCCTGGGGAGAGGATCTGTTGCTGATTTATCTGAATCACTGCAATAGCAATAACAAGGACTATGCTTAGAAGAAGGAACACTTGAGCAACAACACTCGGGGTTCTAGTGAGCATCCTGAAACGACAAAACGGAAAACACTTAGGGAATTTAAAAGGATTTGGCCATTCTGTCTTAAAGCCTGAAGCCCTGAATCAGTTGAAACTCATAAAATCAGATTTCGTCAATCAGATTACCTAGTGGAAATTCCATCTCCTCCTCAAGAACTGCCTGGTCTTTTGGAACCACTAACTTTTTATTGTCTGGAAGGCCCGTGTCTGTATGGTCATGCTAACGATGCCAGATTTCACCCTCAGGCAGGCCGGGGCTGGTGCTCACCCAGCGCTCCCCTGTGCTCCTGCAACACAGACACAGCCACGGCCACGGCCTCGCAGACACCTGAGGGAGGCTGCAACACTGAGCGCAGCTGGACCCTCCTGCCATGGATGCAAGGTCAGTGCCTACGAGAGATGCAGGCTTCTTCAGCAAGAAAAAAATAAAAAATTAAAAAGGAGGGTTTAAGAACATTAAAGTAGGCGTCTTTCATCACTAACTGCTGATGAAATGTGTGTGTGTGTGCGTATTCCTATTATTATCACTCTGCACTGCTCATAAAATGTAAAATATACACTTTAACTCAGAGATTTTGCAATGAAAATTTACTAAATCTAAGTAAATCTAACACGGTTATGTTGGACAAACCCCAAGGTGGCACGAAACATGCATACTAACAATAAGGCTTTCATATGTTCATATCCTCTAGAAAAGTTTCCTAGAATTCAAATGTGGTTTAGGTTTCCTGGAACTTCCTCTCATCCTTTCCCATGTCCCTGACCAGACATCTCCTAATCCCAAGAGGCCATTCAGTACCTCTGAATACTGACAATCCACATACCAAAATCCTTGTGCTCTCCAGAGGCTGAGGAGGAAAGAGGCAGCTGTAGGGATATAGCAAGCCTAGAAATGTCAGAAGAATGCAACAAGGAGAATTTACCCGCCTTTCTTATTTCCACTCATTTTGGCACAGAAAAATCACCATAGCCTGGCGTGATCTATCCTGAGACACATCTCCTAGTTCTTCCACACTGATTGTTGAACATACCAGTGGCTGCTCGGGACTGTCCTGCTATTTCAGCAAGCACCAGTGCCAGTTGGCTGAGGAGAGCTTAAAGTTTAAAGGTGAGTTCCAGTCCATGGCCAGAGCACACTGGGTCACACCCATTGTACCTGCAACACACAGTCTTGTCCTTAGCTCCAGCCAGAGCCTGAAGGATGAGGGAGAAAGCAGAATAAATGCTTCTCACTCACACAGTTTCCCTTTTCTAAACCCCATGGGCTCTTCAGCCTGGGTACCCCTGGTCCAACATTGAAAAGAGATGAGAGAAATTTGTTTTGTTCTGGGACTAGCTTCACACTGAGCTTTGCCTATGGTTACTGCTTTCCTTCTTTGTCTTGTTATTTCTGTTGTGAAAACTATCTCAGATTGGCTTTTGGAAACTCTTTTGACATATCTTACTTCCAAAACATCTCTATTTTTACATTCATTAACTCCCTTTTCTTACTTAATTTAAAATTTAATTTTCATTAAATCCACATGGATTCCTTGTTTACTGCCTTTCTACTCTTCCCATACTTTCCTTCTTGGCAATAGCTTTATCATCTTAATCATCAGTCAGGTTAAAGAGAAAATTACCAGCCACGTTGGTGATCTATTTCCTTCTCCTCATTGCTTTACTATCCTGAGGCATTGAAACATCACGTACACAGTGCACAAATGATAAAATGAAATCTTGATTTTAGTATTACAAAATACGTTAACACCTATACTGTAACCTGCAGATAATGTCAAGACATACTAATTAGAAGTATTTATACAGATCAATTCCTTTTTGAAAGGAGAGAGCAGATTCTTTACTAGACATTTATGAATAACCATCTGGGTAAAATACTTTAGGGGGACATTTTCTTTAGCTTTCAATTGTACATGGATATATCTATATAATATTATAAACTGACTGAAAGAGAACTATCTGAACTATCTCATAACCTAATGTATACCAGTCATTCCTGAATCAAAGCATTGATGTTCAGTGCTGGAAGAAACAAGCCATCATCAAAGAAAAAACATGCAGGACAAATGACTCTTTGAAAAACCAAAACATTACTAAAAAACAAAGCAATAATGACTATTAGACTCTTAATGCTTAAGTCTTGAATGATTGAATATTTTCTGCTCCCATTTCTGGAAAATGGAAATCTTGGTTTGTTGAATTTCCCATGTGCTTCCCTGGTGCTGGGATTTGTCTTCATCAGAGGTGATTTTTCTCTTTTCAAAAATCTTTTTTGAGAGGGACCATGTAAGGTAATGGCAGGTCTCTTAAGACATCCCTCATACAATCTTGTCCCATCAGCAATCAGGTCAATTTCATCAGAGATAATCTGCAAATCCTGATTTACACAATAGCCTCTGTATCAAAAGGGCACCTTGCACTCTTTGACCCCTTGAAGTCATGACACAGCTGACACCTTTGCTGTCTTGCCACACAACTGGATCAGAAGCAGAGGGCTGTGTTTACCTAGGGCTACACTCAGATATGAGTCTCACATACCAGGCAATACAGTCACATTTGCCCATTCAGTGAAATCTGTAGAGATATCAGAGAGGAGTTCGTTCACTCCACAGTTTAAGCAGAGTTTTAAGGTAAGGAACTCTTGCTATCACTGTGCACTTGCTGGCATAAAGACGAATAAAAGGTGTTAACTGGGTATCAAAACACAGTTGCATTCCATTATTAAAACAACATCATTCTGAAGCAAGAAACAGCATAAATACATATTTTCCACACCCAGTTAATTACACTGGGCCACACATGAGCACAGTGGAAGAATGGCTTTCTTCACTTTACCTGCAAGCAAAAAAGAATTCCTGCCTGCAAAGGCAAACACACTCATCTTCTTTATGCCACCAACATTTCAATTAAGTTGAACACACTCCAGTAAAAATGACTGTGATGAAATTTCTTCTCCCAAGTAACTTGGAACACCAAGCCCACTTCTTTCAGGTACTGACCTGTCTGTTCATAGGGTGGGTAAGCGCGCACCTTTCTTTACACTATAACCTGAGAGATACAAACATGTTACCATTTACTTCGGACGGGGTCGACAGGTGAATTTTTAAGTGCTGTAGGAAAAAAAACCAGCAAACTGAAATCCCATAGCACCAAAACCCCAACATCCACAGCACTTTAAACCCCATGATGAAAACCTTCGAGGAGGTTTCACACGCCTCCCTTCGCGGGAGAAATTAAGTAAAAACAACCACATGGACACAAAATTGCGGGTGAAGCTTTCCCTCAGCTCGCCGCCGTCCGGGATGAGAAAGCTTCACACGATGGTTGTGATTCGCGGGAAAACACCGAATTATCCCCCCCAAAACAACGTCGGAGAGACAGAGCGACACCCCGGCAGCAGCCCACCCCCTCTGCTCGGCCCCGGCCCGGGGATCCCGGCCCCCACGGCATCCCAAGGTACCTCCGGCAGCCGGGCGTGCCCGCCCGGGCCCGGCCGAGCAGCGACGGGAGCCGGCGGCACCGCGGAGCGGCTGCGGGCGAGCGCCTCTCTCCCGGGCGGCAGATCCCGGGGGGGAATTGCGGACAGCCACCGCGCTCGTGCCCGCCCCCCGCTCCTGTATTTCCAAACGGGCGGAAAAACAAACAAACGAAAAAAAAAAAAACAAAAAAACAAAACCACCAGCTTGCAGGTTAAAAAGAAAAAAAAAAACAAAAAAGAAGAAAAAAAAATGCGGAGGAACAGACTGAGGTGGAGGGAGGAGATCTGCGGCGAGTGGGCGCAGCCGACGCGTCACGGCAGCGGGAGAGGCGATGCGGCGGGGGCTGTGCCCGGCGGGGGCCGATGCACCGGGGAGCGGGGCCGGGAGGGCACCGAGTTTCCGCCGCAGACCCCCCGCGGCACGGCCGTGCCTCCCGCCCCTGCCCTCCCTCCTCCGGCGGCTCCCCGCTTCCCGGAAACGCCGCTCGGGATTTGACGGCAGCCGGCGCGGCAGGGTGTTGCTGGCCGCCCCTAAATCACATTCCTCAGCTCCCTCCCGAAGCGAGGGCAGAAAGGGGGCTGTCTGGAGGTGGGTGAAAGAATCCCTGCGTCTTCTAAAAGGAACAGGTGCTTTCTCAGGAAGGCATTTCTCAGACCCGAGGAATGAGCAGTCCCTCCACTCTTAGGGCTACCTTTCCATCCAGGCGCTAACGTACAGGCACCACTTACTTTGTAGTTTTACTGGAGTTCTTGCCGAACCTAGGCTGTTCAGTGGACCTAGCACATTCCCAGAAGCAGCGTCACAGATCCTGCCTTGTCCAACCTGTGTGATCAACTACTGCCAAGGATCATCCTATAGCCTGCAGAATGGGTTTGCCAGGGACACGACCTCTGGAATCACAGTGAGACACTTCAGCTGCTTTGCCACCGTTTGCTCATTGTTCTAGGATTCAGAGTCATGTAATGTAAAAACCCAAAGGCACCTCTTTGATTCTTTTTCTCACAAAGATCCTGAAGAATTACATCATCTTTGATTTTTGAAAAAAGGAGAACAAGAAACCAGCTGCAGCCTTGTGAACCATCTGTAAGCATCTTTTCATAATCTACTCATTTTGGGAGTGGAGGCAATTTTCTCTTTTTGATGACAACTCATTATTAAAGCTGAATTAATGATGATCTTGGGAGATCGGTTCAGTTATTTCTAGCACATAAAGACAAAGCCTCCCATCCCTCCTGATTGCCTGTCTGTTGCATGTAATTTATTTCTTTTGTATTATTTGCATTCAAGTGGCATATTTTTCTTGTCCCGTCCAAATGTATTTAAGGCCCTTGGTCCAACTGACTGCATTGGTCAGTCACCTGAATCTGCTCAGGTGTCCATTTAAAATGACAAGTGAGCTGGATTTCTTACCCCACGGAAAAACTTATTATTTTTATACAATCAAACATGAACATTTTGAAATAGAAAGTAAAATGTCAACCACTCCTACACCAGTGACTAAAATTTAACGCTTGCAAAGATAGCAAAGCCTCCCTTCTATATCATCTACTTCTATAAAAACAGGCCTGCAAGATTGTTTTCTTTCTGCACCATTTCCAAGAGCTGGGCTGTTGCACAAGCTGCTCTTCTTGTGACTATTATTGCCACGCTAAAATCATGACAGCAGCATAAGTGATATGGGCTGTAAAATGCCCCAGATGGTTCAAAGTCCAGGACACAGCTCCAAAATCAAATGGACTAGAAACAAGATTCCCCTTCAGACATGCCCAGTGGCTGTGTTTCATTGATTTTTCTGCTTCAACCCAGGGGATCTACCTTAGATCCACTACTCTATCTTCTTGTTTTCCTAAGCCTTCTTCTTTGGCTTTTCTTCAGTTTCTTCCTTAGCCTGGTCCACCCTTTTACAGTTCTCTTCTCCTGACTCTCCATCCCTTCCTCACTCCCAAAGCACAGATTAAGCTGGGTGCCATTTTCCCAGCCTGCAGCACACACATGTCTCCTTTACATTGTTTTCTTTGCTGCAGGACCTTTTCCTTCACCCCCTTCAAATATCCTTGTTCAAATGCACATAGTGTAACTAACTGTATTGATTTGTTTTGCTTGGACAGAATCTACCCCAGGTGTCCATTTAAAAATGACAAATGAGCTGGATTGCCAACAGTCTCAAGGAAAAATTTATTGCTTTTGCTGTCATTGAGCATGAATATGTGTAGTAAAAATACAATGACTGACATTGGCAGATTCTTATATAAATACCAGTGTCTATGATCAATAGCAAGTTTCTAGAAACTAAAACATTATGGATATGAATAAACTATTTGTTACAACACATTTATGGTATCATGTTTACATGGGACCCACAGCAGATACTGCTCCATTTCCCTATGGAGTGACAGCAGGAACATCAGGAGATGGGATGGATGTTTATACATCCCAAGACACCATGGAACCGCATCTGTTCCTTGAGTAATGCTCATACAGCATTGGATACTGGAATATCAAGAGGCCTCAAAATATCCTCTGATGAGACAGCAGAGAGTGAAACGGGGAGAAATCTTAATGTAAAAAATGGAAATACGAAGACACTGGTGGTTGCAATAACAGAAGTTTGCTTTCTTGCATGGTACTTTGCCAGTTCGTAGGAATAAGATCCATCCCTCATTTTTGTGCATTCTTTGCAAGGTCCAGTAAAAAGAAGGCTTCTCCTCTTTACCTTAAGCTTTTTTGCACCATTTGTGCTGCTTTTTACACAGCCTTTTCCACTATTTGTGTTGTCAGCAGGTTGGTGTGATGCACTTCAACTCAGTTCATCACTTCCATGCATCTTCCTGGATACTTTCCTCCTGGGACTTTTTTGACAAAGAGCCTTCATTCACAATTTCTGCTCCCCAAGACCTCCTACCTTAATGTTCACCTCTTCACCTCAGGATCAGCTGTGACAAATGGCAATGCAGGCAGAGCTGTCTAAAGAATTTGGAGCCCTCTGGGCCAGCATGAGTCGGGACATTAAAATTAGGTCTGTTTTGTGACATTTGTCTAATGTGTTATTCCAAGGCAAAAAGCACTTCTTCTATTTGTTTCAGATGGACATTCTACGTATTATGCATCCAAAGCGTTGCAACAAAGCTGGTGAAAGGTCTGGAGCACGGGTCCTGTGAGGAGCAGCTGCGGGAGCTGGGGTAGTTTAGCCTGGAGAAAGAGAGGGTGAGACCTGATTGCTCTCTAGAAGTACCTGAAAGGAGGGTGTAGCCTGGTAGGGGCTGGTCTCTTCTCCCAAGGCACAAGTGATAGGACAAGAGGAAATGATCTCAAGTTGTGCCAGGGGAGGTTTAGACTAGATAATAGGAAAAATTCCTTCATTGAAAGGGCTGTCAAGCATTGGAACAGACTGCACAGGGAAGTAGTTGAGTCATCATGCCTGGAGGTATTTAAAAACCTATAGATGTGGTGCTTAGGGACGTGGTTTAGTGGTGGACGTGTCAGTGCTGGGTTAACAGTAGGACTAAATGATATTAAAGGTGTTTCCAACCTGAGTGATGCTATGATTATAGCAGCAGATGGTGTGAATTGTCAAATTCAGGAAGATAGCTCTCCAGGCTTTCAGACAAGGAAGTCACAAGCCACACGTGGACTCTACATTTAGAAGGATGTTAGATAAAATTCTTTTCAGAGATCATGAATGCAGCTTCTTTTGTTTTACACCATTGCAAAACTGATTTTTAATAGTCTTAAAGCATCTGCTGCCCTATCGTTTTCTATCATTACTGACAAACACCATCACCACATCACCATAAATACGCCATAAAGTAAATTCATAGCTATGGCATGAGAAATTCAGTTCGTGTAGTGCTCATACACTCTCATACATTGCTCATGAGATATTTTCATTGTTTTGAGTAATGGCTGGATGCAGACATTGCCTTGTCTCTTTCAGCACTTCACTGGTGGCTTCTTCGAAATACTTTAGACAGCTATAAGTTGGTTTATGCTTTTATTCCTTTACTGGAGCACTAAAGCTAATGATGTGTCTTAGATTTAGTTTCTGAATCTTCTGCCTCATACATATGACTCTGTACTGTAGTAACAGTTTTCTGGTCCACATCATCTTGGGAGGCCCGGAAACAAATAAAAATTTCATCCTGAGGCTGAAGCAAAATATTTTCTAATTTATTTATATCCCTTCCTGAGGCTTGGAGCTTTATACCTTGCCTCTCTTGTCGTAAGAATCAAGAGCTGCTTCAGTCAATTAAAAACCCTCAGGAACAGCCTTCATCACATGGTTATGAGCCAGCACAAGTTGTAGGCATGTAATTAGGGCAGCAGATTGCTGGGGCAGCAGAAAAAGACAGCCCCTTTGTCTATTCTGCTAGGCCTGAGTTTTAGCGAGCCAAACGAGCTGCCGCGGCAGGAGAGGGTGTGTGCCAGCTGTGCTGTGCTGCTGAAAGGAGTGGTGATTTCCAGGAGTAACTGTGGCTTCTCCCATTCCTTTCCTCCCTACCCTTCAGCTGCAAGCCAAGCTCATAAAGCTTTTCAGCAAACTCATCCCGTTTTTGGTTTTTTTAAGCCATACCTGCGAATTTATATGTTATGTCCCAACTTATATATTCCATTGTCATAAAACCAGACACAGGAATCTGACAAAGAAATACCGTTTTCTTACAAGAAATTCACTATTGGACTCGAAGACCACCTCCAGTGAATCGGGATAAATTTACAGAAACTACTCCTTAGGATCTAATCCTTTAAAAATTGCTGTGTGAAAAGCTGCTCAACACAAAAGATTTCTGTGAAATTGACAACCCTAAATGAATGTTTTACTTCCATGGCTGAGAAGTAATTGTTGACAAATTGCTGGTTCAGAAGACATTCACCCCCTGTGTTTTCAAAAAGTATGAAGTAGTCCTTGCAGCAACATTTCTGTCATGTTTTTGTGCTCTTCCCAGAATGGATCAAATCAGCTGAATAATTCTAAAATTCTTACATAAAATCCTTTCCATTGCAACTCCATACAGGTCAGGTTATCTCTTCGAGTAGATCTGTGGATGAAAGATGTTCTATTACAGCTCTTTCCAAGGTCACCTGCCAGTACTGTTATTCACTTGTTGCTTTGTTTCCCCAACTCCGAGCTAATATAACAAGTTCTTTTTTTGCTTTCCGTTCACTAATATTAAACTGCAGTTTTTTGGGACCGTTCACAGGCTCAGAAATGCAACTGTAGCCATTAAAGTCAGTTGCACGGAACAAGAAGCCTGTGGGAGAAAACAAGCAGCACACTGAAGAGTAGAATGATCCCTATAATAGTGATTCTAACAACCATTAGAATTGGTTTGCAGACTCACCCTTATGTAGTTCCTGCTCGAAAATAGCCTGCACTAAACAGCTTGTTTTCTCACTAACTGAACAAATACGGAGACACTTAATTAAATGCCTGGTTTGATTCCAACAGATTGAAAAGCTTTTTCTTATCCAGGAAGGGGGAAGAGAACATATTGCTAAATGGAGTGCAAGGCTGGTTTTGGTGGAGGGCATGAAGTGTACATTGATTGGGATGTTCCTACAACCTTGACTGTGTTTCATTATCTTCATTCACTTTTGCAGCCACAAGTACAGTATCATCTCTCGATTTCATGGTGTAATAGGAAATAATGCACCTGACGTGAAAAATCCATCCAGTTTTTGGTATTCCTCTGAATTTTTCTTTTTTTTTTTTTTTTTTCCATTCCTTTTGTCTCCCTTCTAGTGCCCTGAATGTTTATGACCTGCAGAGGGGCATATCACACACACCATTTTAGCACTGACTGGTGGCTTTCTGAACCTTCCAGGGAGCGCCTCAGGCGGCTTGGTGCCTTGGGTGAAAGGCTGGGTGAAAGTGAGTGCCAGAAACAATCTAACATCTCAACGACAGAGGTCCTGCCTGCAGCTCGAGTCTCTTATGGTGGTCCTGAGCAGTCAGCCCTGCCAGCCACAGGATTTGTTGTGCACGCACATAAAGCCAGACACACTAAAGGCAGCTGCTGCATTGGCCAGCCCCTCATGAGAGTCCTGTCTCTGTCAAACACTGAAGTTACTTGCTTGGCCATATCAGTCCTATAAGCACAAAATAAGAAGGGTGATAATCTCATAAGGATGCTTTGAAAGCTGGTGTCAGTTTGCCCAGGTGCTTGTTTCTTTGCTTCCCCTGGTCAGGTTTCCTAATGGTATCCTGTCCCACCACTCTTCCTCCAAAGCCAAATCCACTGTTTGGCCCCTCAGCATGGCAGTCATCCTGCACCATCTTACCTGTCTTTGCTTTGCTCCTCACTCAGGTTTCTTCAGCTCTGCCCACTGGTTTTGCTGTTCTGGTTCTCCTCCTTGAATGACTCACACGTGTAAAACCTCGCTCCAAAGTGTTCCTACCTACCAGTGATATCAGATTCGTTTAAATAAATTCAGGACAAAAAAAATCCTCTCCTTTAAAAAGCATATGCACGCACTGAGTAATCTGTGCCAACAGACAGGGCACTCTTCTCTGATTTTTCCCCAGTCATGATCTGTCCAGAGAGGTCTCTGAGGGAGGGATTATCTCTGAAGTGGCAGAGGCGTGGTGCCAAGAGCAGTGGAGCCCTCATTTGGCCAGAATACAGGATAGAACTGTGACAAAATACATTAATCATCATAGATCTGAAACGGGGCTCCATGAAACCACACATGCTTTTAGTCCAGCTGGCTTCGATTAAGATCCATGAGCACAAAAGCTGACCTCCCTGGGGCTGCTTCACATCAGTGCAAACAATTATCACCCATAGGAAAACAAATCACTTCTCTATGGTTTCCAATCTGTTTTATTTGCCAAGAACAGATTAGCACTCTGTATATACAGCTTTTTACATAAACCTGAATATGCAAGGTTTTATATGTGAGAGGCTGCCAGAGAGGTATTTTCATTTTGACTTCTATCTGCTGGGCAAGGTTAGCTGTATTTTAGGAGTGTACCTCTGCCTACTGTAATACTGTATTTTTCAGTTTGCTTCTCTTTCTTCAACACAGTAATTTAACCCCACTTTCCAAGACTAATACAGAAAGAACTAACAGATGTACAAGATCAGACAGAAGGTGGATGTGCCTTCTTTATATGCATCAGTAGGAGCAGGTGTCGATGAGAAGGCTGTTGGGACAGGGCTACCACATGTGGATAATTCCTCTGAAATACCCTCTCAATTGCTGCCATCTTAGGCCTTAGAGACTCCTTGAGCCAGATGTTATATCTGGTCTAATAGCACTTCATGGGCCTCTCTGCCCCTGAATGTATTTGATGGCTTTTTGAGCAAATGCTTGTGCAGCAGGCAAATCCACAAGGTGCATGTCTGTTTCTTAAAGGTTCAAATGGAGTTTGAATGCCAGAAGGGATCTGGTTTAATCAGCTTGGCTCTCTCAGTGAGCTCCAGACTTGTACAAAGAAACATGTCCAAAAGTTTCTTTTTTTTAAATTATCTGAGACACGCTTAATTCTTTCATAAACCTAGATGCTTATCCAGTTTTATAACTGTTGGGGCTTTTTGGGGGGTATATTTATGTTTGTCTACTGCTTATGATAGGGTTATTAGTATTAGTGTAGAGATGAAAAATGAAAACATGAATTACTCTAATGCCACTGCTTTAAATTCTTAAGTCTGTTTGTGAAAGCCCAAGTAAGACTAGAAAAGTCTGTACACTAATAATTTGATATTGAACTTTAAACCCCCCTCATGGATTATCTGAAGGAGCCTGGTCAGAAAACACTGGAGCAGACAAAATCTCAGTGTGTGCATGTGGTCCTTGCTGTGCGTGAAATGTTTTTTTCATGGGGTGTATGCAGCAGCAAAAAGAGCTTAATTGGAGTGTGATGGGGTAGAGAGGCTTTTTGCTGGCTCCCTGCACAGGCTGGATTTCATCAGTACTAAACTGTCTCATAATCAGCTTAATTACATGGATCACTTTTACAGCCATACCTGGGCAGAGCTTTCTGACCCAAACGTGAATTTCAAACTTCACATCTTTTTAGGAGTCTGACAGTCAGCACTTGCCCTGGGCCTGATCTGTGACCACATGCTGCTTCTGCAGGTCCTTCTGAACACTCCTTCATGTTTCTAGCAGACTTTAATTCACACAAGGTATAACTTTGTGAGACTTTTGGACAATAAAACACATGAGAAAACCATGTGAATTAGGGGCTCCCAGGGTCAGAATTCAACAGCCAACTAGGGTTAAAAGTCTCAGCCTATACACTGTGAGAAACGTAAGATTCACTTTTGCATTGAATTATATACATTTGCATGACTCTGCACAGACTTTTAGAACAAGCTGATCTTATGAGGAAATTGCATCCCTCCCTGAATACAGTTGTAAGAAAAATCTAGCAGGAGAACTAGACTGTTAGTGCCACCTTATCCTAGTAACAAACAAAAAAACCCCCAAAAAATAGAAAAAGAAAGTTCAAACATTCAAGCAAACCCACAATGTTTCCATCCTGGTCTCCTTCAGGAAAGGGGCTTGCTGCTGTCACCTGGGAAGGGTCGAACATTAAGAAGCATGACACCTACTGCTGTCATGTGTGCCTGCAGTGATCATCCACATTTATGCCACTATTCACCAAAGGTGACAGACTGGAAACTAAGGAACTGCTCAAATGAGAAGTGCTCTCCTGAATCACCAGGCTCACAGTGAAATACATTGAGTCAGACTCAGAGGCAGCTTGCAGAAATGAGGCCAGTGGCAGCTCTCCACTGCTGACACAATATGCATGTTTATTGAAGAAGCAAGTGGTAATAGAAGTAGTACAGCATACCCAGAGCAAAGAAAAGCATGTTTGTGCTCAGTACATCAGACAGATTACCAAATAATTGTTCTGTGAAGATCTGACCTCTGTACTGCTGCCAAGGGCATGGAAACATGGTATTATGAGAAGCACCTCTCATTAAGCACCTCGTATTTATAAAACAAAAATGACAGAAAATGCACAGCAAATTTGTCGCTCGCAGTTATTTCAGCCATTTTCACTTCCCAACAATACCTGCCTCACCCCTTTTACCTGGAGACATCCCAGTACACTTTCCAAGTCAACAGCAATTTTGCCTCATTTAGATCCGGGTACATGAAACAGAAAACCCGGACATGAAAGAATGTAATAGATTCTAAAGCTTCTGTTAGAGTTGTTTACAGTTATCCCTGTTTTCCAGAGCAAATGCAGTTGATTTCTAGGAACTGACAGCCCACTGACAAATTGGTCTGTTGAGACCACAGGATAGTCATTCCTTTGAAGTCGAATTCTCTATTGATTCAATTCTACTGACTTTATTGTAATCTGTAGTCATAAATTTTACAAAACTAAACTTCACAGACAAAATTCTCCCATTCTTTGCATATTTTTTTATACACAGAAGGTAACAGTGTAAACCAATTAGTTTATGCAACAAATTCGTATAACTCTTTTTCCTTACTGATAGTTAAAGGTGCTTCTGGATACATTCCCTCCCTAAGGCTGGAAATGAGACACAAAAGAAGAGTCTCATTTATTCTTCTTTTCACTCATAATAAAAATGACATCAAGGTCTCTTCATAAAATGAAAATTTCATTACTGACTACTGACTCCACTTTCTGCAGAGACTTTTAAAAACCTCTTCACCTAAAAGTGGTTTTTAAGATCAGTCTGCTGCTAGGAGGTGAAAAATTTGTCAATAGGATTGACATTTTTTGATCCAAATTTTCATTCCAAATCAAAAATATCCTTTTCAGCAAAAATGACATTAAATCAGTCCACAGACACAACAGTGAAAATGCAAGAATGAGCTGAGTTCAACAGGAAAGACTGAAAGTGCTTCCCCAGCCCTCCCCTCACAATAGCTAATTGCCTCTTGGTCTCAACATTGTTGTGGGAAATGGGAAGTGTCTATGTCAATCCTCACTGAAGGAGACAATAACTGGATCTGGGTTTCTCATGCAATGGAAGAGAGCTTTTAGCACACATTATTTTTTGCAAAAAGGATAAAACGCCCACCATCTGCTTAGCTTCAAAGGGTGATTTTCCTTTGTCAGTTCCCAAAAAATACCTTGATACCCATTTGGAGGAAAGGAGGACAAGCCGCCCATCCTGAATGGAACAAGGTGGTTCTCTGTGACACAAAGTTAGGCTCTTCCCTCCTGAAGACAAACAGGAACTAAGACTCACTCCTCCATATTTTTCTTTCTGTTTTCTGTGTCTGTCATTTCTGAGGAGGATGTCATGGAGTTGCCTGTTGGGAGGCACTTCTCTGCCTCCATGCACAATCTAGGGAGCCACAGGGACTAGCTGATGGCTGTGCTCTTCATCAGGAGATAAATGTGTGGGAGATACCTGTTTTCTCTGCTAGGTCTGGACTTCTACCCTTAACCACCAACTGAGTTAGGACAGTTAAGGTTTCACCACAGTATCTCGTCTCTGGATACAGGTAGCAAGAAAATAGCTATGGCAAAACCTCATTTCCTTCCCAGGGTTTGTGGTCAAGGCTCTTGGGTTAGACTGGTTTTGCCAGTTAATCCCACCTTGAAAGGCAATATAACGTGGTCTGAGCAAAGAGGAAAAAACACCTATTTAAAAAAAAAAGTGAACAAGATTTTGTCTCCTAAAAAATACAGGCATTTCTCCCCAGGGTCTTTTTATGAATGCAGTAGCTTTATATCTAGACCTTCAGTAAGAGACTACATGCAGCCAGGACAGAGCTGTGCCTCTGGAACATCCAGGGGACCAGTCATTTCATAGTCTTTGTGAATTGGAAGGAGAGTTTTAAAATGGTAGCTCCAGCTTGCTTAGAATACAGCCAAGCTATCCACAGCACTGCCTGCATTGTGACCTGCCAGGCTGGGGATGGAAACAGGGGGAGAAAAAAGGTCAAAGCATTCAAGGGGGGGAAGAACAAACTCGGGTAGGATGGTGAGACAAGCTAAGAAACACAAAGATTTTGCTTCTTTCCGTGTAGTTTCCTTTCCTGCTTTAGAATGTACTTTAGACTGAGATGTTGTGGTCAGTTTGAAAAAAATTCCTTTGTATGTTCCCAACAGGTGAAAGGTCTGCCACGTCTTGCATTGAACCACTGGTGGGCTCCAATTCACCTGAATGAAACCTGCTCTCAAATGCACAAATACTGAGAAACTCATGAGACCATATCCACTTACAAAAAGGATCCCAGAACATTTTCCTACAGCTCTTGGAAGCTTCTGTTAACTTCATGCCAGCGGCACTTTAAAATATAAAACCTACCCCTTCCAAGAAGAAAGAGAAGATTTAAATCAGAACAGGGCCTGTTATGCAATACAACATCGCATTAGCACAGAGACTTAAGGTTTGGCATCTTGTGATTAATACCAAGCTCAGTCCACCTCCCAAGAAAGATATTTTCCAATTGATTTCTATGGGTTTTGGCTAAGGCCCACACTGCACATGCTGTGGATTGTTCCTCTCATTCTAGGCTCTCAGAAGTAGTAAACAAATAGGAATGAGTTTAAAAGGGAAAGAAGGGTCCCAGTTTTTCCCTATTTTTGCATGGACCAATTCTATGAGACTAGGTAACTTCCTGATATCCTTTAATTTGATGTCTTTCATACAGTTTTGAGAGTAGCATTGTGACACGTTTGAAACATCAATTCTCTCATGCCCGACTGCCGTAGTAACCATAAGTAATAACCTTGTTCCACTGAGGTGCAGTAAAAATATACAAAAGCTGCAATTTTTCTGATTACACACCCCTACTGTCAAAATAGCGAAAAGACCAAAGTCTTTTGTAGGGAAAAAAAAAAAGAAAAGCAACTAAATTTTAAATTTTCTGTACTGCTGCTCACTGAAATTTCCTTCTGACAGCAGTTCAATGGTAACAGAGTTGTGTGATATGCTCCACAGGAAAAGATAACAAAGAATCGATGTCTAAACAATTTCAGGTTCATCTCTGAATTTGATGTCCAGCAGATTAGTTTATATCATAATGGTTCCTCGGTCCTATTTTAAGCATCCTAGAGAAGAAGTACACTTTGTGCTTTTGGCATTTTAACCGAGTTAAAATGCTTCCTTTTAGGTCAGAAATCAATATCTAACAAGGCAGCAATGACGTGTCCCAAATTTTGTTAATGCTCACTATGGAAGCACGTAAAATATTAAGCCCAGGGAACCCACTGCAAAATTAAGCTAGTTTCAAATAATCCAGCATGGCAAAAGGAGCTTCTAACAATTCATTGAGAGAAATAAGATTACCTCTTCCTGGAAAGAGCCTGGGAAAAAGAGATTGCCTGTTCTTCCTTTCTTCCCACAGACTGACTAGTTCTGGGTGGCTGTGCCTGTTTGACTTGGTCTTCAGACAAGGCAACTCTCAACACCTCTTGGAAATACAAGAAAATAGTGCATATATATCTCATACATAAATGCACACATACACACGTTTATTTATATACATATATATATACGTGATGGACATATATATACATATATACACATATATATATACATACACACACACACACACACACGCATATATATATATATATATGTGTGTATATTCCTGTGCGCATTGGGTATCTTCACCTGTGTTTTTGGAGTAAGGCTCCCAGGACAGTGGTGTGCTTGATTTCGTGCATGGCACATAAATCTTCATTGTAGTGGCCGGACATATTAAGATATTCACAGTGCAGCTGCAGACACCTTAAACGATGGCCAGTACTGAGAAGCAGATACTGACAAGCTGAGTATTGCACACAGCGCTCTTAGATTGAGTCATCTTTGACTTGATTATTTCATCCTTCGTTATACTCATTCTTCTCAACATTTTGCTAAAGTCCATTTTGCTTCTACTTACGACTTTCTGATCCTTAAATTAGTGACGTTCATCAGCTGGTGGTTTTTTTAATTCAGAGCAGCTTCAGCTTCCTCTGTTACACTCTGCAGATCTGCATTCTAAATTACCTCTATTCTCATGTCCCTGGGGTTCCTTCAATGCACTCCTCTTGCCTAGCTATCCATGAGAGTAGTGATGTCTTAAGTTTTAGCTTTCATATTTTCCAGATTCTGTACTGCATTAGTGCATAACTCTGAACTTCATATGAAGTGTTAGTAAGTTCTCCACACAGTTTAGTCAGACAAAAAATCTTTTTCCAGCCCAAGAACCAAGGACACTGTTGCAGCTTTGGGCCCCAAAAGAGTAAACAACATTGAATTGAGGAGAGCAAACTGGGAGGATGTTCATAACCTGAAGCTGTAATTGGGCAATTAACCCAAATATGTGAACGGACCAAAACTTATGAAAGTGCGTAAACTCGTGACTGGTCATCCATCTTGGGTCTGTCCTGGGTCCGTTTTGGGTCCGTCTTGGGTCCATCTTGGATGGAGCCACAGCTGGGCTCTTATACTGCCCAAGGTGAATCCTTTGAAGGCCTTTTTAATAAATACCTACTTTATTCCTTTAACACTGTCTAGCCTCTGTTCCAGGTAGGCTCTCTAGGCATCAGTAGCTGGACCTTCCACACCTTAGTGCAGTTCTGTTCCTACCTTCCAGGACCTTGTATCCAATACAGGAAAACACAATGTCTTTAGCTATTTGGAAAAATTCTCCCTCTTTTCCTAATGCACCTGAGTGGGGCACCAGCTGACTATTGGACAGATTCCCAGTCTCAGCAAAAGCCAATACAGGAAAGAAAAATGAAGGCAAACTGGAAGAGAGGGATCTAGTCTGAGTCAAGCATAAAGAAGTTCACAACAGCTTGAAGAAGAATGGAAGAAATTATCTGCTTTGTTGATGTAACAGACCAAAAACTGTTGATCTTGCATGGCCTTTGCACAGCAAAGTGTTCACAAGGGGAATGCTTCTCATCCTTCTCCTTCTCTAAACTAGAATGGACGGGGCTTTCTCCTGCAAACATTGCAGAAATAAAAATGGGATTCTCTTGTCCTGATCGGCCAAGCACATTTTTATCTATGGTAGCAGAAAAAATTAAGTGCTGGAAAAAGTATTGAACAAACTGCAACTTAGGGAGCTTCACAACCACTCTTGTTTATTAGTGATTGTTTAAAATGATCCAGTGGATCACTGGAATCACTGATGGAATGGGGAATAAAAGGGATGATTTTGCCACATGCTTGAGAGATAAAAGGTACATAGATTTACCTACTTGATGTTCCAGGATAGGCACCGAGGAATTTTGTACTGCCTAATTTAGAAACAGACTCTGGTCTTTTTTCCTCAATTGCAAGGGTGATTAAATTCTAAGTTGATTAAACTGCATAGTAATTACCTTGCTTGTTTTAATGTGTCCTCTAAAAATTGTATCTCTGTATTTGTCATACTGGTGATGCTTATAAAATGCTTCTCTTTTTGCTGCTGCTGTTCAGAGGGGAACTCCTGAGGGTTCCAACACTTGCATCCTTTGCTTCTCAGACCCATTTCTGCTGGGAGCCAGATGACCCTGGGCAGCAGAGAACCTACAAGCACCGGTCAGGAACGGAGAAACTCATAGAAAACCTGAAGAGAAGGAAGTTAGTGACAAATAAAATTCTCCTGTTCAACTGGTGAATCTGGAAACAGCAAGAGAAGAACATTGTCTCCATGAGGAGGCAACTGTGTGTGTCCTGGTGGAAGGAAGGTCAGCTTGTGGCTTCGGCTGCCTGGCCCATGCAGCTGTAGGGCTCATGCGGGATTGTTTGGATGTCTGCACTGGCTCACACTCTGTGCCTTGAGCAGGGCGTCTGAGCAGGGAGGACCATGGCTTGCCCCTGTCCTCCTCCTTGCTATCTTTGGCCCAGCTGATGACCACAGGGCTGGGAGGGCAGAGGGGGAGAATACCAGCCACTTCCAGTGTGTCACCCCTTCTCTCACAGGGGAGTGAGTAAAAGTGTTTTCACACTCTCCCCTGCTTATATCTTTGCTTGCATTTCCTCTGCGAGTCATCCCACACAAAACCAGCTCTTCCTCAGGCAACACCACTCTGACTTCAGTGGGAGTTTGAGTGGAAAAGGAGTAACAGTCCACATTTGGGTTATAGCTGTGGGAAAACAACTTCATCCTCATAAGAGTTTGGTTATAACCACATTTTCATATTGGCAAGCTATTTAAAGCATAAAAGAAAATGCCTCGCTTCTACTCAGCTGTGGTGTCTTAGGCTGTGTTCCAGCCAAGGAGTGCCTGATAAAGACTCTGTATTTTTCCATTAATTAAGATGCTTTAATTAATTGGGACAGCTAATTTCAATTAGCTCTAGGAATAGGTATAGTCCTCAAGAGAGCAAAGAACAATGGCTGCAGCTAATTCAGAATAGATGAGGGAAAGCTCTGCTTTAGGAGAGCCATTCAACCCTATAGACCAAGGCATCACTAGATGCACAGCTGGTTATTTAAATGCACCAGATTTTGTTATATAAATTTTTGTTGTTGTTGTTGTTGTTGTTTTACAGGCAGTGCTTGTTTGTCCTTTCAGGAGTTACAGTCACCAAGGTTTTTTTCCCCCATGATGTGATCACATCTAGGTTTTTACCTGGACAAAAAAGATACTTTTGACAACCCTGTATTGCCTTCATATGACACAAGAACTACAAAGAATACCCAGGCTGTGTCTTTCTGGTGCTAGCACACTGCATTTCCCCCAGCCCTGAGTCATGAGCAGTTCTTTCCATTACTGCCTTTCTTTCACCACACTGAGGGACCACGTGTGTAAAACCAGCATTCTGATGGAACATATGGGGCTCAACCAGCTTGCTAAAGCAGTGAAGAGGGGTGGAAGATGAGATCAGAAGCCTCTGAAGGAGAAGGAGATCCAGGACTGATTCCTGATTCAGAATGGGTAAAGAGCCTTTCCTAAGAGGCAGGCTGTACTAGGCATGCAGAAAACAATCAGAGGTGTTTGCTTTCTCATTTGCACAAGCACACTTCTCTCTGGAACAGAGGTGAGAGGGGAAAACAAAGTGTAAATTTTGATCAGCCATTGTGATTATTCAAGCAACAGCTTTGCATTTTAAACTCCTGGCGTGTTTATCGCTGCAGGAAGAACTTGTTCTGCAGAACAGATAGGTCTGTCTGCAGGTGCAGACAAATCTATAGATGATTGTTCTCTACATTGAAACACGCCATAGGCTGTCCTGTAGAAGGATTTTGATGCTAGATACTAAAAAGAAAGTGTTCACTCTAAAGTGAAATGTTCCAGCTAACCAAAAACTGCCACAGCCAGGATAGAGTCCTTATCACTGGCACAGGTGTGCAGATAACAGTGGCCTCCAAGCCCAGCAAAATACCACTATTTTAGAAACAGCAGCAACTATTCCTCCTTGTACAAACAGCTGCAGTTGGACATTGCTGAAAAGGCCACAGCATACTTGCTTTTTTCCCACCCTGACACAAATCCTTCACATCCAATACGAAGCAGGATCCCAAGCCAATGACTTGGATTTCTTGAGACTATGATTCTTTTTTTTCCTAGGAAATACCACTTTGAGCTCAACAGACACATCAGCCTGTCCTAACAGAAGCATAGGTTCTGCGGCACACGCATGTAAAACATAAGACAGCAGATTAAAATCTTTTTTAAGGTTTCTGTGGATCAGCTGAACACGTTTTCTCCAGGGAGCACATCAGAACAAGAAGCACATGAAAATATGCTTGCAAAAGTCTCCATGGGGATAAACACCCCAAATTCAAATAAGGACATTGCATTCCCCACTTATCACTCTGTAAAATATTATAAACTCCTATTAGCCCTAAATGAGGTACCTCACTCACTACCTGAAGGACCCCAAAGAGCTGGCCAACATCAACATGAGACTGACAGCTTTCAACAGATTTTTCAGTTCATCATTTTTCCAGAAAACCTGGATTTGTTTGGGTGTTTCTTTGCTGATGGGGGGTGGCATTTTTAGCTCTTTTGTTTAAAAATAGTAATCTATTTAAAAATCCTGATTGCTACTAAATACACCAGAAAGGCTTCTTCAAGTAAACAATTAAACAATTACAATGGAAGATATTAAAATAAGGTTTCTGCGATATGATGGGATTGATTTAAGAGGATTACAGGAAGCTGGAGCCTGCTGTTCTGTGACAAATGATTTCCCTGAGAAAACTCAGTAAGGGAAACATAATCACATAATGGAATTGATCTTGAAATAACACTAGCTCCTGGGTTTGGAAATCAGCATCCCCCAGTGACCTTGTATTTAACATCTTTATTCATGAACTAGGAAGAGAAAAGGTAAACACATAAAGGATAAACCAGTAGAAAAGAAGGACAATGTCAGGCTTGTTTAGTCCATGGGGAGCTCAAATGGAAAGAGATCTGATTAGACAAGTGAATTAGGATGTTACAGGCTACCTCAGAAAACAAGTCTAATGAGTCATTTAAGGGCAGGACAGAATGGACACCTGCAGAAAGATAGAAGCAAGGCAAGCAGAAGGCAAAATCAGAACTTATTGAAGTGAACGGAGGTTACATCAGAAGCACACTTGGTGCCTGTCTGACCCTAAGAGCTTTAGAAGGCCTTTCCTTCTCAAACACTGCTGTACTCAAACATCCGCCCAGATCACCAATGCAAAAGAATCAAGAGTGGAAGTGCAAACTGTGATTTCCCACCCACTCCATATTGAAAAATGTTGTTGCTTATGGCACACCATCACAGACAGTCCCCTGGAGCCACTGGTAACAGCAGTTAGCCTTTGGGACAACTCTCATGGTGGCAAGCAGATAGGAAAATCTGCTTCTCTCCATGAAAACCAGTGTACTTGGGGTCCAAGACACTGGCAGTGGCTGTGGCTCCACGAGGGATTGATTTCATTCAGAAGTGAACATGAGGACCAGGAAATACCAGGACCCTGTTCCCCAGGGTCCACAGAAAACTGTGCCCACAAGATGAGCAAAACCAGGAAGGCTGCGTGGTGGAAACCTCAGGCTTGAATTCCACAGCCAAAACTGAAGGGGCAACTCCTGTACTTAAAGCAACTACAAAACCTTTGTGCAGTGCTAAGTAACACCACAGGGTGTTTGTTCATCAGGATGGGAGCTGGAGGAAGCACCAAATTCTCCTGTGTATGGCAAAATGAGGAGGTGGTCAAAGAGGCTGCAGCCTTCTCGAGCAGCAACTTTTCAGCTTTTCATCTACGTCCCTGCCTCCCCGCGCAAAAACGCTGCGGGCAAGCGAATGTAGACCAGGGTGAGCGGTGCTACTCACGGTTTTCCAGCGACCTCCTTACTGGAGGATGGGGAGAAGCTGCTGTCCCAGCTACCTACAGCCGGTAGGAAAATCCAGAGACGGACACAATGAGTGATGGCTGCCCGATTTGGCTTTTCCTGCCAACGGTGCCCAGCCTCACAGTCTCCTCGTATTCCCCGTGGAGCGAGAGTGGCACCTGGTGGTCACATCGCCCTCGCACTACCCAGACGGATTTTTTTACTGCGATTTTTTTGAACGCTTGGTAGAGTGAAAATGATGGAGGAGCACTTGGTATAAAGCAGTCGTGATTAACTAGATCAGTGACAACCGCTGGCTGCAATTAGTCCTGTAACTCATTATTTTCCAACGCCCCTTGTCATTCAAGTAGTGTCAATTCACAACAATTTTTGCAACGCACCCACTGCACCAGCCTCCCTGCCCACTCATTATGCTCCGTGAGAGGAAAGGAAGGAATGAGGACCTGTCCTAGCTTGCTGAAAACATGTTTTTCTTTTTTTTTTTTCTTTCTGACTTCTTAAAAAAAATAATTCAGGGCTTTCTATGCAGGCAGAAATAAAATAAGTCTGTTTCCAATCAGCTACCAAATGCACATCCCTAGAGATGCTCAGGGCCACATGTGCCTTGGAAGAAAACATTGTTATTCTCCTTCTCTCTGTCATTGAGACATTCTGTGCCTCGGCAGGACATGACTTCTGTATATCCCTGCACTCTGCAAACCCTGTGAATAATAGATATGCTCTGAGGCAGAACTTCTGCCAAGGCTGCTCCTGACATCGTTAACTTGTCTGGCAAGCTGAATTTTTGGTGCAGAAGGGCTCTTTCTGAGAGATGAACAGAAAAACAAGCCCATACAAAGCACTGAACCTAAGACAACCTGTTTTCATTGAATTCAAAACTCAGTGGCTGAGTGATTTTTGTATGACTGAAGGGTGAGTGCTTCATTAGAAACCAGATTCGGATGGATTGTCTGTCTATTTACTTCTGACAAACCAACCCCTATTGGAAGTTTCTGTGTAGCTGAGCCCCTCTCTCTCTCTCCTGGGCAGTGTCCTTGCTGTCTAAGAGCAGCTTACTCAAACTGCTTCTTTTCCCCGCTTGAGACTTATTTTTTCCCCAGCTGCACCTTTCCTAGAATTCACAGGAACACACAGTCTCAGAGATCAGTACCTGTCTGCAGGCTTGGTAGGAGTTGCCCAGTGTGTTCAGCAGTCACCAGGATGGGCAGTGACGGATGCACACACTGGTGTGGGAACACAGTGTGACAGCATGAGCCACACTTCCTTAGGAAAACAGACTACAAGGCCTCGGACTGGATGAAATAAAGTCCATCCCTCCATATCTGTTGTTCTGCAAAGAAATTATAACAGCAAAGATGGGGCAATTATACAGCAACTGCCACAGTGTGGAAGCCATCAGGGCTGGCTTTCCGGTGTGCCAGGGTCACCCTCCCAAGCACCATAACTGCACTCAGAGAGGAATGTCCACCTGCCTGGCACTGCTCCAGCACAGGCAGCAACTGGAGAACAGGTGACTTTATGTGAACACTGCTATCCATTTTAATGAAGAGTGGGATCTGCAGGTACAGCCTGAGGATGGCTTTTTTAACATGAAAGACCCTCAAGGTAACAGAAATGGTACGTGATGTATCTCAGATATATCCCAGAAGGTTCTTCTGGTGAAGAAAACAAAGAGCTAGCACCCTTCCCACCAGCAAGTTTTTTCTCCTGCTCTATTCCAGGGGCTGCATCCCTGATGCAGGGGCAGGGGTTGTGGAAGAAAGAGCAAAATTAGGGGGGAGAGGTGGTAGGCAAAATGCTCCATCACTGGGAACAAGTGCTAAAAATACAGTCATTAAAAGGCAACAATGCAGAAGTGCAAGATGAAAAGAAAAACAGCTTTGAGAGACAAAGGATTTACTCTTCTTTGTTTCTCCTTGAGATGTGCCTGTAGATGGCAGAGGAGCATTAACATCCTTGCCCCAAAATCTCCAGAGATACAGAGCTTGCTGCTCTCTTCCCCTCTTGATTTTGCATTGCATCATCATCATCATCATCATCATCATCATCATCATCGTCGTCGTCGAATCATAAAATGGTTTGGGTTGGACAAGACATAAAAGATCCTCTAGTTCCAATCCCCTGCCATGAGCAGGGACACCTTCCTCTACACCAGGTTGCTCCAAGGCCCATCCAACCTGGCATTGAACAATCCCAGGGATGGGGCATCCAGAACTTCTCTAAGCAACCTATTCCAGTGTTTCACCACCCTAACAGTAAAGAATTTCTCATTAATTTCTAATCTAAACCTAACTCTAACCCAAATCCCCCTTGTCCAGTGACTACACGCCCTCGGTATAAAGTTTCTCTTCATCTTTCTTGCCAACTCTCTTCAGGTACTGGAAGACCGCAATAAGGTGTACCCCAGACTATTCTCACCTCCAGGCTGAACAATCCAAATTCTTTTAGCATTTTCTTATACAAGACGTACTCTGTTCCTCTAATCATCTTAGTGGTCCTTCTCTGGACTGGCTCCAACAAGTGAGGAAGGGAGGAAAATACTGCCAACCCCCTAACCCCAGTCAAGTTCTGTGCAGCTGAGCTGGACCAGGTCTTGCCACTGGTTCAACAATCTGCTTACACAGAGGAGCAGAGCAACGGCAAGCCACAGTGTAAGCTCAAACTGCTGTTGTCTCACCAATGCAATGCTCAGGGTCAACCTCTTTTACTGACACACAGGGATTTTTCTGGTTTAGCTTGTTTCATGCTAAAATGAGTTTAAAACAAATGAAAAAACAGTGCCACCTTTATTCCACAACAAAAGCATCCACACAGGCCACCAGCCCAGTGGAAGGACTGAATCGGATTTACCAGAAATTGTTACATTTCTGCCCAGAATCACTCAGTGGGGATCTGTACTGTGTTTTATGAGGTCTGTGCAGAACTAGGAGGAATAGTACACCCAGGGCCTGTTTTGACATACATGTCACATGCTCCTGCAACTGTTCTAGCACTGCTCTTAGAAACAGGAAAATACTACTGCCTTTCTCCATCCCAACATCTCATAGTTGCCCTCAGAGTTCAAAGAAGTTCAGTGATGTTGCTTCTGGGAAAGGATGTGGCTATGAGACAAATTCCTGCATCGTGGCTGGAGCCATGTGATGTCTTCTGCAGGCTGAAGGTTTGCAGCACAGAAATGGTTACAGACATGGCAGTACAAAAGGAGAAGTATGAACTTCGTGTGAAATACACTGCAGGGTTCAACTGTAAAGCCAGAGGGTTAATACAGGACTGGAAAACACCATCTGAATCTGACTTTATTTGATAATTTTTCTGTGTTGGAAGAGAATAAAAGGAGAAATAAACAAGAGTGCCCTCAGCCTACAGAAGGCAAAAGGATGGGAATAAAGCAAATGAACATTAATCTGTAAATAATGTGAAGTATTAAAGATAATTTTAAAAAAACAAAACCAGAAATACATTGTAAAAATAACACTAAATAGCAAAGCTGCCTAAAGACAGCAGCATACAGACTTTTCATCTGATGGTCTGCATTTGATAGTCATAACTTTCTTGGGAAAAAAGGCTCAAGTACTTGACAGACTTGAGAGAAAACCTGTTTGGTATTTGGTGAGACACAAGTTCCTGCCAGAGGCAGATGGCAATGTGAACTGCTCCTCTGGAAGGAGCAATCAGTTCTGTGATGTGGGAGAAGATAATGCACCCTGAGACAACAGGACACAGAAACATCACTCTGACAAACCCTCTTGACACAGCAAACTAAGAGATTTCGTTATCAAGGGATTGAGAAAATCTCCTGTAACCATTTCTGTCGTATCAGTAGAGAATTCCTATCATTCAGAAGAGCTTTACAATGAGGGAAGTTAAACACTAGGTCCTAGGGAAAAAAGACAGATTTGGAATGTACTTCCACAAAGATGATCAGGGTCAACCTCTTTTTCTGACTCACAGAGATTTTTCTTGTTGTTCTGACTATTAAGTTGATCCCACTCTACATTCATACACAAGATAAAAACACTGGGTGCCAAGTACAGTCTTTGCAGTACAATGCAGCATTTTTCCTCTGAAACAAGATGCATTTGGCAAGATTTATTAACCACTTGCTGAAGTCACACATGCAAGTACCTTTAGACCCCAGACACTTGACGGCACTGACCACACGGTGACATCTCAGAACCACACCAAGTGTGTGGCATCGAGCATAACCAAAAAAAAACAAAAAAGGCAGGTGGATACATTCACAGACCCAGCCATTTGAATAGTTCCTCTCCTAAATGACTGCACTATTTGTGGAAACATGTGAGAACAGAATCGCAAAATGAATGATGGATATTTTTCCTGGTTGTCAGTGAGGCCAAGCCACAAGATGCATGGGTTAGTGGCTATTCTGTCAAACAGGGTAGGGAAAGAGGCCGAGTTTCTGCAGGACACCGTGGTCCCTGTATTGTAGGGAAGGAACAAGCACAGCAACATCATGACACCTTGTAAAATCATTTGCATTCATTTGCATGAACATGAAATCTCTGCAGACCCCCAGACCTTGCACACTGTATTAAGAAGCTACCACCAGCTGTAACCATCTTGCAGCTAAAAGGTATCATTTCGATGAAATACTAATTGCAAAGCACATCCTATTAAGGCTCCTCAGGGAGGAGTGAAAAGCTGTGGGGAGGACTGCACACGCAGTTCATTTGCATCAGTTGTCCTTATTATTCCTCCAGGTTCTCTTTTCTTTCTTCAGTATCAATTATGGCTTATGCTGTGACAACCATGGGGTGTAAAGGGAGTGATGGGGAGGCATGTTGAGTGACTGGCAGACATTTCAGGAGGTTTAACTTACCCCTCTGCATCTCGTTTTTTCCCTAATTCATTATTTTTTCTCTGATTTCCTTTTTCTCCCCCCTAAAAACCTACGTAGGATATGCTCAGGAATATATTGCATCTAGGCAAAAAATCTGATGGAAACAAATTCCTGCTTTCTTTGCATAAATAACCCTGTTGATCTCCTCCACAGACAATACACAAATAGCTGTGGATATCCAGAGCTTTCGCCCATGTTTGGGAAGGTCCCAAACAGGAGGCGTACCCCTGACTGCTTACTCTGCGCAGGTTTTGTAGCAACATGCAAGGGGAAACAAAGCTTCCAAATTGTTTGGGGCTTCAAACAGGTTAACACAGGTCTCATGTCAGCTGCTCTGGAGATCATCGAGAACTGACTTAGCTCGAAAAAACCACCCAGGATTTCGTCTAATGCACTCCTCTCTCAGAGAGCTAATTTTCACCTGAGAAGGTCATGAAGCAGAAGTGTGAAATCTGCTAGCACCACCAAAGCCTGGCAGGTTTCTACTCAAATTCCTACAGGAAAGGTCCTCCTGCCTGCTTTTGCTGCTGTGAACTTGGTTTCCAAGCAAGGTCTGCCCATAGTGCTCAAGTATTTCCCTATACACATTGAGCCATTTGGTCATGATTTGGACACACATCAGCAGAAAGACTTGCAAAGCTTTCACTCCAGACCAAATTCACTTCCCTCCCATGCTGCCTTGCCATCAGACTGGCCAGCTGGGAAGAAATGGATTTCAGAAGTGCAAGTCCTTGATTGAAATCAATTTCAGAAAAATAATCACCATAGATCTAAGGTTTACCTAGGTAGTTCAAATAGCACCTGAGTTAGCATCGTTACGTCTAGACACCATGCATACCGAAACCGTACTCCTGGAAATATTGGCTCATGTTTCTTTGTAAGATAATAGGCTTGGTATTCAGTACAGACTGCAGAAAATGGAAGCCTCAAAAGATTTTAGATTCAAGAAGGCCTTTTTGAAGGATGAAATACTTGGAATTGCAAGTGGCAGTGTTTTAAACTCATTCTCTTCCCATAAATTTGATGGTAATTTTTCTAGCTGCCTTTGCTAACAGAGGTTTTCCGGTGTACAAACCCAGCCATGAGATCAGGGGCTCCATCTCCTCATTCGTCAATCATTTGACTGAGCTCATAACATTGAAGTCTTGATTTAAACAGCATGGAAAAGAACAAAAGCTTTAGGAAAAAAGCTTCGCTTTGTTCAAAGTCTATGTGCTTTTTGAATAAAAAATCATCACAATTGTTGTTGAAACTCTGAGTATTGATAAAAAGAATGGCTTTTTTAAGCAGGATGTCAAGAGTTTCAGTAACTTTAAAAGTGTTACGAAAGGCTGGTTGAGGTTTTTTTAGAAAGTCATTTTGAGATTAATGAGTAACAATTGTTACAAGCTTCACTGCAATTCCTATGTACGTTTCTCCTGTTTACAGAGAAATGTCCACCTCAGCTCACAAGGGACAGCTCATATAAAGCCCAAACATGTAATGCAGCAAGCACCTAGGCTGCAAAACCTGTTCACCAGCAGGCTTAGTCCCTTGGGCTTTACAGGCCCATCTGGAAGCTTCCCTCATGGGATCCCTGCTGTCTCACAGCCATCCTCTTGACTCTTTCCTTGAGATCAGCAGAAACTTAGGTATCTTTGAAACCCCTTGCTTTCTGGTTGAAATTAGGCAACAGTCCAGAAGCAGATGGAAGATGAGAGAAACACTTCTCATGCAGTTTGCATGTCCTTAGGGGAAAGGGACTAAAAGCAAATACCAGAAGCAGGTTTTCAAAAGACAAGCTCAGCTACTGGTTGTTGCAACAAGAGCGAGTGAGTTTTTTATTCCTACGACCTGTGTAATCTCTCACTTAATGATACTTGGTTCCTACACAAGAAAAATAATCCCTAAAAATAGAAAGGTACTAGTCAAGAATGATCAGAATCACTTTTATCACATTATGTTCTTCATGATGAATCTGTCTTTCACAATGCCTGTGTTGGGAAAACTAAAGCAGGGACTCCAATGGAGAGCTGAATGCATCATTGAAGGAAGGAGCTGCTTTCCCTTCTATATTGCAGTATGGGGATGTGCCCAGAGAGGCCAGGCACTGTGCTGTCAGGGATCCTGTGCTAAATCCTGCAGGAGCTGCCTCTGCTCAGGAAGACAACTTGCACTGAGGGCTACTTTAACTGCATTAATAAGTGGTATCTCACCATTAACGGTTACACTATTGTTAATTACAGCCTTCCATGGTTGTGTTATACATATGTATATATTGCTTCAGCAGCCAGCAATAAGGGCTCCTCCTGTCCCATTCCAGCATTGCTTATGTCAGGGAAGGAGAGGAAGTGCCTCCATGCATGGGTGTGCAGCTCTGCCTGCCCACACACCAGCGTCTTCTCGCCTTTTACCTTTGCACATTCCCATCTTACTCTGCTCTGAGCGCTCCCAGCTGGGAAAAGCTGCTCTACCTTGCTTCTCATAGAATGTATTTACAAATCGTCACTGGTTATCTTGGAGGTGGCCAGGATGCTCTTTTCGGTACGAGGGGCTGCAGGCCCTGTCCGCTGACGGCCTATTCCTCCCCACACAGGACACCCCTCAGGAAGCAGCAGAGATGCTGGAACAGGCGGCTTTTCCAGGCGTTAGTGCGTGCTGCGCTCTCTGTTCGGGCTTTCACTGAGCTGCTCCTTGCGAGCTGGGGTGGACGTTTCTTTCTAAATAGAAAAATCTCACGTAGGGATTATAACGAAGCACGTAGCAATTGCTACTCTTTTGTATCAAAATGACATCATTCTTCTGAAAGAAAGCCAACCAGCTTTTCGTAACACATTTTAAATTATTGGAACTTAAAATATTCTACACATGAAACAAACACACACACACATACACACACACTTTTTTCTCAGCACTCAAGAGTTTTAACAATTGTGGTGATTTTTCAAAGAGCATGTAGATTTTGAACAAGGTGAAAGTTCTCTCCTAAAACTTGGGTACATTTCCATGCTGTTCAAACCGCGATTTCAATGTTACTAGCTAAGCCAGATGAACGAGGGGACTGAGCCCCCGAGCTCACGGCTGGGTTGGCGCGCCTCAGCCCGCAGCCCTGAGAGCCGCGGGGCTCCGGCGCGGCGCCGCTCCCCGCTCCCGGCCGGAGGCATGGAGGGCCGGAGCGCTCCTCCCGCGGCCCTACTCCGCCGGGAGCCCGTCTGACGCCTTCCTCAGGCGCTGCCGCCGCTCTGCGTCACGGCCCCGCTCCGCGGCGGCGGAAGCAGCGGGGAAGGCGGGGCGGGAGGGCGGCGTTAAAGCGGCGGCGGG
>WAAG01006744.1:37948-53275 GCA_013390105.1 Tichodroma muraria
TTTTTTTTTTTTTTTTTTAATGACACTCCAGTGAGAGTACTTCATTCTATCCAGGTATTTCCCTGGGGCTGCCCTGCAATCATTTGTCCTCATCTGTAACTTCAGTCTGTGAAGTAAACCTTTTTCTAGTGAAATTGGTTAAATAGGGGACATTTTATGGGACAGGAAGATGACTCTCTCGATGGAGTAAACAGTGTGGCTTTGCCAGGCTGCTGTCACTTACGCACACACAAAAATTGATTTTCATTCTGATAAGTGCTGTTTTTCTGTGTGTAAGCCTCCAACTGTTTCATTTTTTTTGCAACCTTTTTCTTCTATCTGTTAGGACGTATTACAAGAGAGTGATGTGTCTCAGAGGGAATATTCTTGTGTACCTGTGTATGTTTCAAATCAAAATCATATCTTCAAGAGGGTGTTTGTAAGAAATACACAAAGCTGTGGGGCTGCATAGGTTCGGTTTTTATTTTTGTTGTTGTTAAGCAGGTAGTCTTTCTTAAAACTTGGTGGTTTGGACTGGGGGTGGGGGGAATGCTCCCTTCTGTACTGCTAGGGAAGGATCCACGAATTGGCTAATAAGTAGGAGAGGATACTGAGTGTATTGATTCAGGTGAGAAATTACATTGATACTATTCAATAACCCATAATTCTCTTTTTCATTTATACTAATACTTGATATTGCTTGTAAGAAAAAGTGATACTTGTTTTCTAAAAGAATGTTTCTGCTTGCAAAAACCTGAATAAGCTCACTGAAGGAGACATATGCCTTGACTTAAAAATACCCAAGAACGTTCCAGATGAGTGATAAGATGGCACAAAACATTGTAAAATACAAGGGATGCTATTTTATAACTGGGTAGTCTTATTAGCGCATGAGGACAGGACCCAAAGCTCACCACCTTGTAGACTTCTTTACCTTTACTATTTTCCTGGATCCTGCATAGTAGTATTTAAGTCTTATCACAAAAACCTGCAAAGGATTTGGCACCAGGTAGGTGGCACCTGTCTGTTCTTCCTTCTGTGTCTCCAACTGGCTACATGTACTACTGTCCTTTGGCTGCCCCTTTCATGTCAAGAATAGCCAACAGCCCTTATTTTAAGTGGCAATTGATTCTCTGCATTGCTTTCATTTGCAGGATTTTAAGCTCGAGTTTGGCCATCATCAAGGCAGGACAAGTTCTGTCTGGCATGGAGGTACAGCTACCATTGCTCAGAGCCCCGGAGACGAAGTGTGGGGAATAGTGTGGAAAATGAACACTTGCAATTTAAGTTCGCTGGATAAGTAGGTGACTTAACTTTTGCTGTCTTCTACTACTTTAGATAGTGATTGAAAATGAGTTAATTTTTGGTAAAGAGCTGTGTGGAAGCTATGGTATTGGAATCAAGAAGATGCTTTTGATTTTAATATGTGAATTCTATTTCACAGTATGTGTATTGACTTCTGACACTTCTGTGATTAAAATAGCTTTGTTTTCAAGCTAAGACTATTTGTAGAGGTATTTTAACAATCTGTGGACCTTGAAGTCAATAGGCCATGCTGCTTTTTTTTTGTTTGTTTGTGTTACCTGTCTTCCCAATTTCCTGGGTCTTATAAGATTCTAAAATCTGTATTTGTCCTATGGTGTTTTTCCCATTACATTAGGGAGAATTTCCTTTGATATTGACATCAATGTCTGTCTGTATACGTATGTAGACTCCAGTAGCAGAAAAGGAAGGGATAAGGGCAAGACTGCAGAAGAGAGATCTTTAATATAGGCAAAAGGGGCCTTTTGAGGAAGTTATTGAACATGTCTTCTCTTCTAAGGACGTAAACTTTTGTGAGCTTGAGGAACGTCCAAGCAGGGAGCTGGGGTGTTATTGTTTTCCCCTTTGAATGGGAGAGCCTGACTACACCTTTACAATGCACGGTGGAGAATGTTCTACCTGTGCCTGGTAATGAAGAGACATTCAAGGAACCCTGAGCAAGTAGCTCCCAGGCTGAAGTCTAAAAGACCACCTGGTTAAACAAAGCAAGGAATAACATGACTTCTTGCAGAGCCTAAGACAGGGCTTAGAATGTAATCTCCAAAACTGCCTGCTGCCATGTGCTTGTTGCAGCTTTTGAGATGTGCCTGCACAGCATGGTGCTTCTGGTACACAAGGATTGTTTGTTCAGAGCAGTCCATCGCTGACGATTCCAGCAGAAATCTGGGCTAAAACAAGGCAGCAGGGCAGAGTAAACCCAGTGACAGCACTACCTCAATACCATTCTCCTGCCTCTGGTACTGTTGCAATTTCACTGTGTAAGCATGTCCTTAAAACCCTGGCCGTGAAACTTGGTTCCAATGTGCTTTTTGTTGCCTATGGTGAACCTGAAATACAACAGAAACTGTTGCCCAAGTTCTGTTAGCACCTTATGGTAGTGGCCACTCTGAGTACTCTTGTCCTGGCTGGGAGTGTTAGCCTCCAGCAAGAGGGCATGGGCATCTAGTTGGCATGCTTGTGCATGGGGACAGCTTCACATGTCCCTGCTTTATGATCTCCTGAGTTCCTCTGCTCTTGCTCAGAGTAGCACTTCATGTCCTGACCCCCTTCTGCTGACCTTTACTCGAAACTCCTGATTTACCATACTTTCCTGAAGCATAAACTTCCTAAGTATGATGATCCTGTCTAAAAGCATCTGCTTCTGTGTTTCCCGTCCATGGGGACAGTATTTTGTACTTTGACTTCCATAAGTATTTACACACTGTTTACAGTTGACATATACCAGGGATCTGTAATCCTACACTTTGTTTGACAGGGGATAAATTTCAATGCTTGCTAAGATACTAGAGACTTGAGTGCTGCAACACCACCACAATCTGCAGCATGGACATTAGCACTACAGATTACTTTTTCCCAGCTGCCTCATTGATGCCATGGAGGTGAACTGGAAATGGGATGTGTTCTTGGCTTTTGTAATCAAAGTCAACAGTGCTTTTGTAAGAATCACTCCTAACCCACTCAAATGAGCTTGCAGGTTCTCCTGCTGAAGGTCTTGGGATCCTTTGGCAGCATGCAAGCTGATATATTTGTAGGTTCTCCACCAGGTTATTTCCTGAAATCACCATGAATCAAAAAAAAAAAGCCCACTTTTTTTTTTTTTATCCAGAAGCAGAGGAGGGAATGTGTAATTGAGGCTGCACGTAATTAGTTGAAATACTAACAAAACAATGTAATATATAAAAAAAAAATATAGGAGGGGAGCCTTTTGCTTAGACGGCAGAGCTCTTTGGCTTCAAATTAATTTTTTTTGCTGTCTCACAGTCACTTCTATGAGTTCTTTTGTCCTCTGTACTTCACAAATCTGTAAGTTACAGACTAAATCATGACTTTGTCTCATAAAGTCTAGCAATGGATGTTACTAAACAGTTTTCTTGCTCTCACACAACCATGTGACTTATTTTGCAGTCTGTTGGCCTTGAATCCATAGTTAGCTTCCTGTCTGTACTTGCACTTAACCTAGTTACTCATCTAACATGGCCCACATTATGTACCTTAAATAACTTGAAATGGTAGCAAGTCTTTGAAAAAAAGATGAGTTGTCAAATTTATATTGGACAAGCAGGGTTAAAACCATGTTATGGCTCATAGCTAAAATACATCTAAGTTAATTGTGCTGTAAAGTCTCTTGTTGCTTAAAGCTTCTCGTTTACTTCTTACTTTTTCGTCAGATTTTTATTGGTGGCTAAATACCAGTGGTTGAGGACAATAAGTAGCCTTGGTTTTGAGGTTTTCGTTTTTGAAGCATGATTGTACTAATAAAAAAAAGAACAAAATGTTTTTTTGCTCTGACCTAGCTTATTACTGCTGTGTATGTCTTCTGCAAGTTAAAAGGTGTCTTGGGTTATTTATTGGAAAGTACATTGCACAAGTTTCCCCTTATTAAAATGTAACACAATGGGCAAGATAAAACTTTGCAACTGTTTTTTTATCTGAGTGGCAGTTAAGCAACATGTGTCTGGCTCATTAATTCTGATAATCTTGCTTGTGTTTCTCTTTCAGACTACCTGTCTTCCACAGTAATTCGTTTTGGAGTATTCTCTTTCTGACTTTGCGGGTTAATCACAAATCATCATTTCTTACAGAGCTGAAATGATAAAAGTGCTGCTGCTGCTTCTCTAGAAACATATCTTTTGTTATGAAACAATTTTGCACAAAAAGCACTGAAATATCTTTTGCTTTATTTGGTTTTTTAAAAATATATTAAAGCACAGACCAGTGTCCTGCCTTGAATTCTGTAATAATAAATCCATATGTTTAATTGATGGTTGGTTTGAAAGATAGATCGGTTAATTGACATGAAAGGAATATATGTCTTTTACAGGCAAGAGGGAGTTGAGGAAGGCATTTATGTCCCAGTAGAAGTTAATGTCCACACTCAAGCAGGAAAGGTACTGACCTGTCGAAGCTACCAGATGAAGGACTATGTCTCTGGTCCCCCTTCTCCACAGTATAAAAAGGTAGGTGTTGCATCACTTTAATTTTGGAAGAGTGTACAGAAGATTATAATGCAGTACTTCTGTGCTATTTAATAAGTACTTTAATTACAGTGGATGGAAGGCATAACTACTGTAAAGGTAAGTCTTTGGGCAACGTACTGCTGTAATGATGCTCACAGGAGAATGCTAGCTCATACAGGCCTATTAAATCAGTTTGGGGTTTTTGGTTTAGTTATTCCTTACAGGAAGCCCCTATTAAACTTGTGAAATAGCTCTGACTGGCACAAGGATTTCTGGAGGACGTTGTTCACATATATGCGGCAATTCTCTGTTTGAAAAATTTATGTACTCCACTGAAAGGACAGAGGGAAGCTTCTGTGGGGAAAATACAGCACCTGGCTCATAGTTTCCAGGATGTGAATTATCCTTACTGAATTGGGAAGTATTTGCTATCACTTAATACAGGAGTGCACCTGTCGCCTTTTACCAGACACATCGCCGGTACGTCACAGGACTCCAGCAGCGTTGCAGAGCGCTGCAGGGTTCCCTTGATGGCTGGGGAGGCAGAAGTGTTTCAGCGCTGTTCTGCAACACTGACTCCATGGAGTCACACACAATCCAGGTCAGCAGGCCTGACCTGCTTAGCCTGTGAGATCTGTGCAGGCCCAGGCTGGAGTGCTGTGGCTGTGTGTCTGAGTGGTGCAGCTTTACTGCTGCTACACAGACGTCACTGCAGCTGGCTTTTCCTACCTGAAGTGAAGAAACCAGGAGTGAGCCTGTTAAATCCCAAGTGTGCCTCCTCCTCAAAACTGAGGAACTCACTCCTATGAATTGACTTCCAGGAGCACAGCTAAGGCCAGCTGCTGTGGGACTGCTGAACAGAGGGCTTGCTTAGAAAACAGGCTCTGCTTTTCCACAAATCTCTTCCCTGCCAACCCACCTCGTGGCAAGGAGATCTTTAGGGCTTTTAAGGGAGTTAATACACAGTCTGCTGCTGTGTGTCAGCTCTCATTGGTATGCTGTAAGTGCAGACTCCCACTCTTGGCAACTTTATCATTCCCTCCTGGTCCTGTCAGGAGCAGTTGTTAGTTCTGTTCTCTGCCCCCAGCTTTTTTGTTGTTGTTGTTGTTTGTTTTGTTTTTGTTTTTTGTTTTTTGTTTAAGTCTGCCAGGCAGGAGAACTAAAAACTTAAAAGATGACTGCATCAGCACACAGTGATTGAACTACATCCACCTACTGTTATGTACTTTTTGTGGCAAAATTCATTCTTTCTAGACACCTCATCCTTGAAATGCATATTGTTAAATGAATGAAAGCATATTTAGAATGTTCATTTCTATATGCAAGCTTGCTGGTGTCTCCTTCAAGCTGTGTTCCTACAACTTCCTCTTTTTCTCTCACTGTCACATCTTTTCTTCTGCACCAATATTTCAGTTTATTTTATGTATGAAAGGAAAGCTGTAGTAACAAACTAAGAAATCTGTGCTTTTTCACTGAGTGTCTGTTTCTGTTACTCCTGTACCCTGTCTAGGTACTTGTTGTTGTCCTTTGGACAGCTTAGTTTTAAAAATAACTACTTTTTAAATCTTAAGCCAACTTTAGTGTCACACCTGAGTGAGAAGCAGCATATATTATTGACATTATCATCCTGTCTGGAAGAAAGAATAGAATAACTGAATAACAGCTTAATTACAGAATCTTGTGCACTTCAGTAACACATCCGAATCCCAGGGGTAGTTAAAAGCCTTTTCAGAGTAATTTTGTTTACACTGTTCTGGTCTTCAGTGGTCTCCCAGAAGCCTTTGGCTAACCTTAGGTACAAATAGTGCTATTTGAGATAAATTCTCTAGGTAACTTAAATGGTTCTTCCTACTCAAGTGATTGGAAGAGTCTATCCTTTTCATTACTGAAAGCTTTTTTTTCCCCTTTTAATTATAGGTTATCTGCATGGGTGCAAAACAGAATGGCTTGCCAACTGATTATCAGGAGAAATTAGAAGCTATTGAAACTAATAACTATGCAGGACCGGTGCCAATCATGGAAGAGATTGAAGCTGCTATTGAAGCAGAGAAAATAAATTCTGCGTAGGATACCTCTGCATTTGCTTGGCCATTCACCTTGATTTAGATACCTCTCCTCACTGTGCTGATCATCAGTTTCTTTATCAAGAGAAGATGACTTTGCTGTGCATCTACAGCGAACCATTAGACATAACTTGCAGTCTGAAGACACACTGACATTGGTAACTTTTTTTTGTGTGTATAGCTTGAGTACATGCTGAAGTACATGCTGCAAGTATGTTGCAGATTTAAAAATTATCTTTCTGTAATTGTCATGCAGTGCTACATACAAATTTGTGCTTTGTGTCCATTTTACTGACCTTTTTAAAAGAAAAAGGCCATCTTCATGAGTTTTGGCACCTGTTGCCTTCTGAGGAATAAGGGCTGCAGGATCAGGTCACGTGTTGGTAAAAGTTATATGTATACATGACTCCATTTGTTAGATGCAAAGTAAACTCAAAGCTCTAAGGCTAAACCTTTTTCTCTGCTACTTCTCTTAATGGTTTAAAGCCCAACCTATCTGATGCTATGGAGTTCCTGTTCCTGTTTTATAGTTAACAAAAAAAGAAAAGTAGCATTTTTTAACTCCTTGCATGTTTTAAAGCGTAAGTCCAAAAGGCAGCCTAGGCCTGAAGGCAACATTCAGCAAAGCAGCTCATTCAAACCATCTTAGCTTCTTGCTTTCAATGTCTACTAGTCATCATAGGTGAACTGGTTAGCTATAACCAAGAGATTTTTAAAGAATACATTTTAGTTCGATATTTCCAAGTTTTTTTTAATGACCTTTCTGACTGGCTTGTTTGCTATCTAGGCCTTGGCCCAGTGAAATTAGAAAGTCTCCTTTGAGCCCTAGCACATTTATTCTGTGGTTTTGTTTGTCTGTTAAACCCTAAAAGAACAGACTTGGACTCTTCTATTTTTTTTGTTTGTTTTTTCTCCCCACAGCTTTGACAATCCAATGCAAAACTGGAAGCTTTTGTAACACACAGAGTATTTATTTTCATGGTACTTTGCTACCCCTGCAGTTAGTCTATGGGGGATGAGGAAAAATTAACAACCTGGAAGATGTCAAATCACTGAGATTTGGCTTATCTTCTCTACAGTGTATTTTTTTCTCTTGATGTACAGAGAGGTGTAAGATATAATTGATGTCACTGTGTGACTGCTTAGATAAACAAATGATAAAACAACAGACTGACCATGTCTTCTCTGTATAAAATTTCTATGAACTTCTGCCAGGTATGTGTAGCTGCTGTCCTGATGTAATATGCCTGTTTCCAAAGTTGGGCACGGTGACTGCTGTAAAACATGGTACTTTCTGTATTAGCACTGTCTAGTTTGATTAAAGAAAATTGTGAGTACCAAACCTCTGCCATGCCTGTTCAGTGTGCACCCCTCAAGAATATCACAGAATCACAGATTGTTAAGGTTGGAAGGGACCTCTGGAGATGATCCAATCCAACGCTCTGTCAAGGCAGGGTCACCTCGAGCAGCTGACACAGGAACACCTCTGTCCAAGTGGGTTTGGAATGTCTCTGGAGAGGAAGACTCCACGACTGTGTTGCTTATGTAAATGAAAACTGGTGATGAGGGAATGCAGCTGAAGCCTCCATTCGCTGTGTTTTCTAATGGTTGTAATGTCAGCAGGGAGCACAAAACTACGTGTGAAACACTCCTCTGCATCAGCACCTGTCTGACGAACCACTTATTTTGCCTTGAAAAAACACTTATTTTGCCTTACCCTGCACCTTTGTGTTACCTTGCACCTTTGGGCTTTTCAACCTTTAAGTGGGTGAAGAAAACAGAAATAATACCCTGGCGGTATCCTTGCGCGGGGGAAGCTTGACTGAGGGCAATGGTCGCTGCCGAGGGACCCCTGGTACCTCTCGTGGGAGGAAGCGCGAGTGCGGAGAAGAATGCGATGCTGGGGAAAGGGAAGCCTTGAGCCATTCCTGCGCGGGGAGGAGCCGCTTCCCGCTGGGGAGGAGACCGTGTGTGGGGCGGGAGGGGAGAGGGAAGCGCCCGTGGGCTCCTCCCCTGGCCTCCGTCCCTTCGCCGCCGCGGTGAGTGCCGGGGCAGGGCCGGGGCGCAGGCGGGCTGCGGGGCGAGGGGGCTGGGGAGTGCGAGCTCGAGTGTCTGCTTTGTGTAAAGCAGAGTTTCTGTGGTACCGCGTGAAAGGCTTGCAAGGTGCGAGGGGAAGGGCTGCGCCGCTCCTGGAGCTGGAAACTTCGTGGCTCCTTCGTGTTTCCTCAGGAGGGTCGCTCCCGCCCGGGGGAGGCGGCGGCTGGCGCTGTCTGACGGGCAGCGGGGCCGGGCAGCAGCGCCCGCAGCTGCTCGGCGTGCGGACAGCGCCTTCGTACGAAACACAGCGGCGCTGCCCGGCGGAAAAGGCGTTCCAGATGTCGGCGAGGATGTGGTGTTCCTGAGGGCAGCTGGGGAAGGGCGGCGAGGTCCCAGGGACGGAGGAGGTGCGAGGAACGCATCGCTCCCCTCCTGCCTGGCGCCCGCCTGGCTGCCCCGGTAGCGGGGTACAGTGAGCCATTTGCTTCCCCGAAAGCCGGGGCCGAGATCCGAGTCCATGCGCGGACTCAGGCGGCACTCGCTTAGGCCCCGTGCTTGTCCCACCTAACGCGAAAGAAGCTGGAAGAGAAGGCGGGAGCGGTTGGCAGGACAGGATGGTGCCCCGTGGGCTGGCCGTGATTCCATCAGTTCCGTGATTCCAACCAGCTCCAACTTTCCGTGTAGGATTCACTGCTGGTTGAATGTGAAAATAGTAAATGACAGTAGAAAAGCAGTTCCATGTTTATAGACAGCAGTGAATTGCCCCCTCCTCCTCTGTCTCTTTAAAAAAAAAAAAATTCCCAGGATTTAACTGTCTGGAGAAGTTCCTTTGCTTTCTAGTAGTGGCTCATTATTTATTGATCTTTTCCCACCGGGAAGGAGTTACAAGGAAGCCACATAAAGTCTTCCTGACAGGGGCTTCTTAATGCTTCCAAACACTATCTATAAAGTTCTCTTTCTATACGAAGGACTCTCATAAGATAGTAGGAACAAAACCTGTGAGGGATGTGAATATTTCTGCCAAAGCCTGTGCCTTTTAAAGAAAAGCTTGTCATTTTACCAGATGGAGGCAGAAATAATTTCTTCTGTGTTCTTTTATATCTGTTGCTCTTCAAATAACTAGAGTTGCTTACAAAAGCTTATGATACAGTCAGAAGAGAGAGAGAGGGGAGAGAGGAAAAAGAAAGATGCTGATCTGTGTGACCCCAGAGTGATGCAAGAGCACTTGAGCTGTAATGGATTTACAGAGGAATGTGATGTTAACATGGCTCCCTGGGCATTTATTGACATATGTAGCATCAGTGATGATAGTTAGAGATTATGAAGTAGGGTGTGATGAGTATGCTTTAATTCACACAAACAGAATAATTTAAGATCTGCACAGGGACTCTGCACAAGCTCTACCAATACACCATTTTTCCTATAATAATAAAAGGCTATTTTTTAGTACCTTTGGGAATACATTGCGTTGCTTCTCATCAAATATGCAGACTTTTTGTGTAGCATATGTGCCCATTTGCCTCTGATCTCTGCATGTTTTTTACTGTTCTTGAACTAAGTAAAATAGCTGAAATTCTTTTAAATGTGAGAGCTTCTGTGTGGAAATAGGTGCTTTATTTACTTACTATAGTCAAAGACTGACTGCTGTTGCATGCATGACATAAGATGTGGAAAATCATTCCCTTTTCTGTCTCTCACAATGATAGCAAAAAGTTGAATTTATGCTGGCCTGACTGAGTCCAGATTACCAAGCATAGCAAAGTTTTCAGTTCTCCTCTTGCTGTAATGATTCTGTAGTGAGTAACTGGCACTGTAAAATAGCTTTTCTCAGGAAAAAATCTGACTTGGAGACACAAAGGGCATTTCATGTGAAATGGAGCATTGTTGTCATACAGCCACCTCTGGAAGAGTGATTGTGTTTTGAATGCTACGGACAGAAGGCTGTGCTAGTGGGAGCTCCGCTAGCCCCGGCTAGCACTCAGGTTTGTGTGCTTCGCTGTTGTCCTGCCAGAGCTGGCTACTAGGTGCTGTGTAAATCCTGAAGATATTCCAGCTACTGGCTGCAGGTAACTAGGTAAATAGCAGAGGACTTTATTTCACAGGCAATTTAGAGGAACAGTTCTTGTCAGAATAGCAAGACTGCAGAAGAAGTAGCGTTGACTGGGTTTTCAGCTCTTCAGAAATATTCTAGATTGGTCTCAAATCAGTTGCTTTAAGGGACAGTTTTTAATTAAGTTGCTCCTTGTACTGCCTTTACTACATCATTCTACACAGTCTCCTTGGGAGCAGCCAGCCCAATAAGGATTCAATTCCCTAGCTGACCCAAAAGTTGAAATATTTTTTAGTTGTTCTGTAAGATACTTCAGCCTCTTTATTTACAGCATTTACCTTTGACAAGACCTTGTTGCAATAAACCAGCACATTCTTTGCTGCCAGGGGTCTTGCAGCACTGGAAGTGGAACAGGCATCGCAGTTTTGTTAGAAGAAAGAGCTAGGCGATCTTAGTAAAAAGAGGATGTGAGGAGGGCAGGGCCAGGAAAAGTAGAAATGTATATATGCTTGCACAATGCTGAGAGTGGAGGGAACTCAAAGGAAACACTCGATAAAAGTGCCAGTGCCTTCACGCAGAAGGGCATCGGCGCCACTGCAGCTTATTGACATGGATTGTACAAAACCTTGCTGAAGTACTGATGCTTTTACTGTACCTCTTACTATGACAAATTTCATTTCCCTTTTTCATTTCCCTCCTTATTCCTGGCCGGATCCCCATCTTGCTTCCTCTTTTTATTCTCAGTTGCACAGGTTTATGATAGCATTGATTGCCACACTTGCTGTTGCTTCTCATATCGCTTCAATCCCCGTCAACATTTCATTTGGCCAAGACCCTGTCTTCCCTTTCTTCTTGGCTTTTACAGCTGGTGGGTAAGTATTCTGCTCTCCGGTCCTTTCTAAATCCTTCTAGTCTGTTTCCTGCCTTCTTCACCTGATGGACTTTGCTGTCCTCAAAGTGGCTAACTGCATTTCCTCTCCTACATCACTGGCAGCCTCTTCAGTAAGTAATTGTTTTTTTTTTATTTTTCCTCTTAGGAACAAGAAGTCCATTCTATTCCCAGGTAAGGAGCTTTTCCTCCTGAGTGTTTCTCCTGCTGTCTCCCCATCCCAAACTCCTGCTTCACTCAGGTATCTGTCTTGTCTGTCTCCATTCGTCCTTAGGTGTTCTGCTGTTTCAGCTACTCTGTCGAGCTTGCAAATCTTTCCCTTTTTCTTGCTCATTTCTCCAAATAGATGTGTTCACAAGCTGTTGCTGTTAGAACAGGTGATCTGTTTTGACTGTAACTTGGTGGGAGAGCCTTAAGGTGTCTTTCAGAAAAATAATTTTATTCACTTTAGCCCTTTCAGAAATGGAAGGCAGTACACTGAGGTGTCTCACATTAATATATGTCTCAGTCTTTTGTAACAGCATCCCCATGACTGATGCAACATCAGTCACACGAAATGCACTGGAATTGTATCCAGCATCTGGAGGGCCCAAGATAAGGCAAAGAAAACTGTATTCACTCCAGTAAGGAAGTGTTTTCAATGCCTATTGATAAGCTGCATAAGCATTTACCTTTAAACGTACCACATGTACAGCCTAGCATTGTAAAATTGACAGATCCTTCCACAAGAGACTTAGTAACCTTTTGTTCCCTCACTGAAAAACTCATATTGTACTATGGAACGTGAGCACTATGGAAGCTGAGTCTCTTTCCAGAAAGAGAGGTGATGGGGCTTGCAGATAAGCTGGAAACCTTATGTTGTCACACACTGGCCACATGTTTTTAAAAACACCACCATAAAAACCCCAACAGCAAAAAAAACCTCCAACAACACCAAAAAAGTCCTCGTGAAACAGAATCATATATGTCAGGTTTCTTCATACAGCTGATACATTTTGCTATGAATACATGTAGCAGGAAGTCTTTCTGTTCCTGCACCATTTAAAATGTTCAGCTCTTCATCTGGTATGGATTTTCTTAGTCTGTGAATGGTGGAAATTTCCATTTTTTTTACTAAAAAGGACTGATGAAAAGTACTAAGTACTCCAGTACTGGATGGTGTGAGGTTTTGCATTAAATTTAATATTTTCATTGAAAATATCACTGAGTATGTCATCATGCACAGAATTCATATTGCCAGTCCTGACTTCCCTGCTTGGTATTTTTGTTCTTTCTCCTTTTCTCCCTGATGTTTAGCCTCACTTTGTATTCCTTTTGGCTTGGTTTCTTGTTTCTCCGTTCTCCTGCGGATCACCCTGTGTGAAAGGAACGTGCTTTGTCCTGCAGCATTTGTATGCACACCCCTTCCAGTAGCAACCGTGATTTGTACTGACTTGGACGTATTCAGATGCAGGGCAGATATCTCTGAGACCTTCTGGTCATCCTGTATTTTTCATGTTCTTTCCTGTTGCTGTATTTCTTCTTTCTTTTCTTGTGCTCTTTGTAGATGGAACTGAAATAGTGAAGAAAATACTTCTATTTGGTTTCTACACTTGACAGCATGTTGGTTCATTCTTATGGTTTTCTGAATATTTGTCTCAGTTCTTCTTACAAAGTAGGAAGAAAGAAGATGCATTAGAATAATGTGGTCCTGGAATAGCCAAAGCAAGCAGGGAATGTTGGATGCAGTATCTCGAAAGAATAGGGTTAATATTTTTATTGCACGTTTCAAGATGATGCTTTTTCTTCAACTAAAGCCTACAAAAGTTTAAGACTAAATGATGTTTTCAACATGCTTGGTCTTCATTTACAGAATGAGCTTTCTTGAACAAAGAGATGTGCCAGTGTGGCTTCTAGGAAGCTGAGTGACTCAGAAATCAGCCACTTCCTCGGGTGGGTCATCTGAATTGGGTAATGAAAGGTTGATTTGTCTGAGTAGATGCAGTCACTTGCTGGTGTGGTAAGAAATACAGATCACTTGGTTACCTTCCATTTGTTTGAAACACTTTTGCCGTTTTGAGAGTTGGCTGTGACCCAGAACAGTTATGCTGGGGATTTGCCAGGTCTCAGCCCTTGGAGAGCCCAACTCTTAATGCAGTTATCTTGCATCCATGCAGGTCAGCAACCGTAAGTTGAGACCTATTGGGAAATCTGGGGAGCTAAGCGGTTTTGCCCTGCTGCTTTTAGTGTAGATAGTTAATATCACAAAAATGCAGTAGCATAAACTGTGTCTTTCTCCAGCATCAAGCCGGAGAAGCTTCACTGATTCAGACAGCAGCTTCTGATACAGAAAACCCATAGAAGTGAGATTGTTCCAGTAGCAGGTCACTTAGAATAATCTGTGAGCTGGCAGGACTCAGTTATAGCTTGATAGGGGGGTGCTGGGGAGCATTTGAAAAGGTTTTCCATCACTGCAGATGTCTTGGGAAATTGTGAGAATTTTGTAGCAGCAGAGTTGGCACATTTACAGAATTGTTGAAGGGTTTTGTCATTTGGTTTTGTTAATATGACTGTAATCAGAATCTAAGAACATTCTTCCAGATATCCCTTGACCTGCTGAAAAAACAGTATGTTTTAACTGTTAATAGGGGTTGTCAGTCATTTCATGATCAACAACATGCAGATTCTCATTGTCTTTGTGGAGGTGATTCAGTTGTGATCGTGGCAAAAAATTATCTTCCTGCATGGGAAATCGTATGTGCAAGTTTGTCCCTAAATAGTACCTAAATGAACTTACTGTTGAATTATAATTACAATATAACTTCATATCTACTATATGGTGGGCACATTAACTACAATTTCAAGAAGCCCTGCTTTAGTAATACAATAGAGAGCAGTCTGATCCTGATTCCTCTTGCTTTATGCCTTGTAGAGAAAAATAGGATTAAATGGACATCTCAAAAGAGCTCTCAAGACGTTTTCTAGAGAACAGGGGCATACACTGTGTGTATATTTGCAGACAAGGAGAGAGCATTCATGCTAAAAAGTATGGTTTCAAAATAACATCCCTCCTGGTATTGATGAACCTTATGTCCTGAAGCTAAACTTTTTTCCCTAGTTTAGCTAAAAATGCCTCAGAGTTCACAAGGCCTTGCTTTCAGGAATAGGTATTATATTTGAAGCACTTTATACAGTCTCTTGTTGTAACAATGAAAAAGCAGAGTAAATTGCTACTATAAATTAATTCCTCCTACAAAATTAATTGCTATGAAGTATAATTTTATTCCGTTTATTTCCTTGTCCGGATTATGTTTGGACAGATGCCCTGCTTCGTCTACTGAAACATGAAAAGCTAATAAGAAATATTAAATTATGCACTAGGAACAGGCAGTTAATAAAGCATATGCCAGTGGTGGTGTTTGAGGCAAGCTAGAATGAAATACTGGTACAGGAGGGAGACTGCCTGTTGCAGGTATTTTATTTTTCAAAACCCGAACAAATAAATGAAAGTACCTAAGGATACTGTTATGTAACTTAATATAGGATAACGTCATGAAAAAGTTGGCCATGATACTACACAGAGTTTGGGAGTATTCTGTGATGTCTAATAGAAGGATGTATGTGCATAGAATAAGGTTTAAACTGAGGTTCTGTACAATTACTTTTTGCAGGCTCAGTGATATGAAGCACAAATTTCTTGTTTGCCTGAAGTTAAATCCAAGCTGACCTGTCACTACAAATGGACAGTTTTTCAAAGATGAGGCTTGGTGGAGCAGCTTCTTGGTATCTCAACTATGGAAGGCCAGCTTTGTGCTAATCTGGACATTTCTG
>WAAG01006745.1:0-17599 GCA_013390105.1 Tichodroma muraria
AAAACCTTGTGTGTATTGTTCCTGCTCCCATCTGTGGAAGAATTCTGCAGATTACATGGACTTGCTACAAGTTCATACGGTCTCATTCTGCCCCTAGAATCTGCTTGCTAGAGCTCAATAAATACCGTGTTAACTTCATCCACGACATTTCTGGTTTGCCCAAAGTACAGACAACTTTTTCTTCTGTCCCAGAAATAGCCTTGTTACCTCCCATCTCAACACTTCAGCACTGTAAGAGTTTGAGTCAGTGGAAATATGTTTAAGGAACAGCAATGGAAATTCATGTTCTCATGTTATCTTGATCAAATATATAACAACTCTGTCTGGAGCCGTGAAGATATAGGAAATTGAGAAAGTCCGAGAAATATATTTGTCTGGTTGCTGATATTTGATATTGTTGATATTTGTCCAGTTGCTGTGCTGATAATGGTCTAATTTTCCAGCACACAGTGGTTGGTTAGCAATAAAACACATTAAGTAAACATCACATCACAGCTGATAAATCTGCAGCTGTAGGCTTGGAGAGCCATCCAAGTTTCAATCCTTCATATATTTTTGGGTCTCTCCAAAGAACAGTCCTTTTATACATAGATTTGATTTTATTTCAAATTCTTTATTAACACAAACCAATGCACAGGAGCAGAGATGGAAATTCCCTCTCATCTACTTAAGTCTGAATACTGGTTTAAGGAACACATCTTACTAACATTGGATTTCAAAATACGCAGTCAAGTCTCATTCATTACTCACCCTGAAGGTTAATGTCATGTGACCAGTTTCTGAGGTCTGCTGCAGTGACAAGATGCTACATAAAGCAAGTTCTTGAATCACCCTTGCTATGGAACATTTTTGCAGTGAATATTGTCACTAGGACCCACCTACACCAGGGAACAAACCAACTGTGTGTTCCTGCTCATCTCATGTCTCAGACACCTTGCACTCTATCTCTTATCTTCAGGGGTCTCCCAGAAATCATCTTTCTGATACTTGAACAGCAAGGATTGACTAAGCAACTTTGAGAGATTTCTATGAGACAGGAAGTCTCCATTTCTACTGCTTGTTCTGCAGTTCTTCCTTCTGTATCCCTCTGGGTATATTCATAGTACAGGTGTGATCCTCCAAGCTGGGTGACAGAAGTGGTAGGGAGAATTTATATTATCAATTTTTAGCTGTCTCTACTACAGATGTGTCTGTGTGAGCCTTGAGAAAGGTAAGTTCATATTGTCTTGAACTCGCACATATTCATCCTTATAGAAAGAGCACTTTTCCCTCTGTTCACATCTGTTCAACATGTGGCTATACAAACATCAATGCCAGGGACAGTGTGGGAGCAGGAAGGAGAGCTGGGAACCAGATGGACCCAAGTACTTTATAAGCCATTCTTGCCTTGAAAGAAATGCATTTGAGTTGAGGCCAAGTTCAATGAGACATTTCTAGCCAGCAATATCATCTGGAGAGGCTCTTACCCAGTTTTGACTGGTAGTTTTGGAAGACAGCTGGGAGGAGAAAGTGGGATGGACAGGGCATCTTTAGGGTGGGCATTTTATTTGCCAGTTTGGAGAGCTGTTCTTGCTCAGTAAAAATACATAACATCTCCTTTCCACTCCCCCATAAACCTTATTTGAAAACAAGTTCTCTTTCCTGACTTGGTTCACGGCACAGCCACACTGGCAGAACTGACAGGATTATAGAAAGATAGGAAAAACAATCAGCTTGACAATATCTGCTCCCTCTCAAGTTCATTGCTTTAATTTCAGAATGGCATAGTCAAAATCTTGTCTTTTTCCTTAATTGCTCAGTTCTTCCACATAGCTCTGGAATAAAAATATTAACGCTCCAGTCTACAAATATTTCCTCACTCTCATAAACCCAGAATAAACCTACTCAGACCTGAAGTCTCTCTAGAGGTTTCATTTCAGTGAAAACTAGTTCACAAATATTAGCTAAAAACCGTTAATTTTTGTGCCACAGGAAGACACTTTATGAAGAGTCACTAAAAACTGAATACAAATCATGTAAGTTGTCCCTCCATCCATGCTATTTTTATCGATATCTATTGCTAATTTTTTTTATATTGCTAATGCTTCAGCTGCATGCCAGAACATTTGAGTCCAGTCATATACACTACAGATAGGATTTGGGACATATGAGTGGGTCCTGGGCTACGTGCAACGTAAGAAGCTCACATCCAAGCTGGTCACCTCAATTCCTTCCAGAGCCAACAGAAGCAACAGGCAGTGCCAACATGGGGTCCCAAACCATCCCAAAACAACACACGGCCCATACTAACAAGCTCATCCTGCTCACAGTGCTGATGTTCATAGAACTTGCCCATCCAGAGGACTTCAGGGGCTGGTCATGGGCAGACAATAACAAGATGATGGGATTTTACTCTTCATAGTCAGAGTAAAGGTGGCCAAGAGTGGTCTTATACAACAGAACCTGATAATGGTATTTGGGCAGGTTGCAAGGCATCCAAATATTCACCTGTCCATCTCACTCCACTCATTATTACCTCTCCAATTTCTTTCTAATCCACTTCTTTGCTCCTGCAGGGTAACTCATCTTTCCTTGTCAAAGCCAGATAGCTTTGATTAGCTTTGCTAATGGCTTTCCCAGAGCACATAGTCTTACCGCCTCAACAACCAGTTCCTTGAGCTTCATTAAGTACTGAATATACATTTAGGTTCCCCCCCTCTGTTTGTTTTTTTTTTGTTGTTGTTGTTGTTTTTTGTTTTGGTTTTTTTTTTCCATCAAGAAACAACGGACATTTTGCAACCTTATTTCTATTTAGCTTCTCCTGCCCTGGCTTTAACAGCCAAAGGATACCATATTGTATTTAGAGACACTGAAACAACATTGTATTCCCTCCCTGGCAATGCTGTTTACATTGTGATACAATGCAGGGATAATCATTAAAGAATAAAAGATTTCCATGGCCCTTGTATTCCCTCCCTTTTCCTGCTCTCTGCCCCGTCTGATCTTTCCCTTTAAAAGACTTGTTCGTCAACATCCTGCTAGGACCATCAGTCCTGCCCCAGGACTTTCAGTCCATGTTTCAATTTGCCACATTTCTTTTCCAGCCATTTCCTCTCCAGCATATCCACAACAACTCACACTTCTACCTTTGGCCTTACACTGCCTCTCCATTGCATTTTTTTTCTTCTTCTTTGGCAACGTTTCCTTTTTTCCATTTCAAGACAGAGGGCAAACGAGCAGTGACCTCTGTAGCTGGCAGCAGGACCTCTCCTGTGGCTAGAGAGGAGCCAGCCCCTGCAGGAGAGGCAGCCAAGTCCCTTTCCCAGGAGAGGACTGTCACCTCCCCACAGCAGTTCCTCTCTGCTGAGAAGCAGAACAGAGTCAAGTCAAATTTAGATATTGATTAATCCTCTGGTTTTTTATTTTCTTCTATGAAATAAGAAATTGTCTCAGGAGAATATGGTAGCTATAATAGAGGGAGCTTTATCTGCATTTTTATCCCTAAGTACAAACTACTTCTAGAAGAAATCCATATAAATTTCTGCTTATCAGATAAAAAAAATTGCAAGTTTTTTTTAATTTTAAATACCTGAGTTCCAGCAGAGAAGTACCACAACAGCACAGATGGGAAGTTAATTTCTTGAAAATAATATTTGCTGGAAGATGTGCTTCTTTCAGAGAACAGAGGTTCAAATATGCATGTTTCTGCTTTTCAGCTAGCTTGCCCTTGTTATTTATAAACCCAGGAAAAGCAGGAAGCACCCTAAATATATATTTATATGTAATGGGATAATTTTTTCTTGTCATTAAGTTTCAATACTAAAATTGAAGGAGGTCGTGTGACTTGCATAGGTTTTGTTCAAACTATTTGTGAAACTCCTGTCACAATCCTGCACTTACTCCCCTGCCCTACAAGTTACACATCACTCTTTGTGAGTGGCTCTTGCATCTGCAGCACCCGGGCTGGGTGCTCACCAGCCTTTGCAGGGCCTCAGTGCCTGCTCCAGACAAGAATGGCCATTGCCATTTACATCGCCTGTGGCTTTAGAAAGGGCAAATTCAGCACTGCACGAATGGAAAGGGAGATGCAAAACTCCTTGTGCGTCCAGGTTTCCTAATGCTAAAAAAGATAAATATATAAAATAATCACACATCAGTTGCACTTTCGGTTTGGCATTCATAGTCTACATCACCCACAGGGCACCAATCCTGTTACAATCCTAATCACCTTCAAATTCATTTATTAATTAAGTAGGAAACAGAGCCAATGACCATCTTTCAAATCTCCAGGCTCTTCACAGGTTTGTTTTTTGTTTTAACATGCTGCAGGACCTTCTGTTTCAAGGTCATTTTGGCTTCATCAAGTGGAAACGGGTCACAGTGACACACAGTGCTAGAGCTGTCGATCTGCACACACACTAATTCTAGTTATTTCTGTGTTATTCCAGCCCTGTTTTGCCTCTTTCACTACACAGTGTCATAACAAAACTGATTAGCACACAATAAATTCAGCAGCTATCAGTGAGGGCTCTGCATGGCAGGCACTTGTCCAAAATTGATGTTGGTTGATAGACACAGGAATTCCACTTCTACCCCAGTGAAGGAGAGTGATGAAAGGCATGTCTGAAGTGCCCAGTGCTGGCTCCCTGCCCCAGGAATGCCACACTTCCCCTCACTGGGAGTGTGATAAGCCCAGCTATGTTTAGCAGTTCTGGCCAGCAGGCTGTAGATGGGAGTAGCCAGAGCTCCTGTTTAACACACCAGGTATCCTGTCAGCACAAAGTGCTTTAACCTTCAGCTGGTCTTGCACTGACTCCTGATATTAGAGACACACATAAATCTGGGTGGTGAGGTGGGTCAAAAATCACTGTGAATTAAACAGGGAATTTGTTTGGGAGAGTTGAGACATATAGATCTCACTGCAGTATTTTGGTAATGAAAAATCGAGTCTGAGCTTTTGCTGATGTTGCTGTAAAGTCCTGTGGGACTCACAGCTTCCAGTGGTGGGAAACAAACTTTATCAAAACAGAGAACCCTGGAAACCAAACGTTAAAGACAAAATAAGACAAACACCATTTTCTCTTCAGCAAAGATGTCCTAGAAGAGTAAATTTTGTACTAATAGTCACAAACATGTAATCAGAAACAAAGCCATTTGAAACGAAAGTGCCCTGAGATATCCAAAACACATTTTCTTTAAAGCTGTGTGCTCTGACACAGAAGCATAACTGGGACATGATCTGAAAGTCCAGGATGATTCACACTCAGAAATGTTCATACCTTTAGATGTGTTAGCTGTTAACATCATGCTACCAAGGTCAATAATTTAAATTTTAAAAAAATACATACACACACATTTATATATAAATCCACAGCAGGTACCAAGATAGAACTGCAGTTATCTTTTCAGTTTATTTCTTTTGTTGGAAGAACTGCAGTTTTTAAAAATAAATTTAAATAAAATCCTATTTTTATTACCTAGATTAATTTTCAGAGTGCTTTGTTCTGCTACTCATAGAGATTAGATTTTTTAATTTTGAAATAAACCCTATTAAATTAAAATAAATTTTGGTAAAGACTGAACAAGTATGAAGTAGTCTGAAAGCTTTTTCCTACAGATCCTGTTTCCAAAACTTTGGAAAAAGAAAAAAGAAAACTGAAAAGCTTTCTTTGCTATGATTAGCTTCTAAATATTGGGAAGTATAAAGAAACCTAAGAACTTGGGAATTTCTCCTGAGGGAGAGAATAAATAAGCAAGAACAAGCAAAGGAACAATAAACCACTAGCTTTCCAATATCATCATTATTTCTATGCTTGAAAAATCAGAATACAGTGCCAATTAAGTTCATTGCCGCTGGTATATGAATTAGAAATTTTAATATAAAAAGCAAAATCCAGAATAAATTCAACAGTAGTATTTAGGGCTGCTCAGAGGGAATCAAAGACTTAAAACTCAATCATGACTAGTAGAGAAGACACAGATGTAGATTAAGATGGTCTCAAATATCCTTTATCCTCCATTAAGTTTTAAGAAAAAGATACCCACAAAGCTAGCAGAAGGGCTCCCATCCAGGTGTCAGAAGATAATTGATAAATATTATGGGGAAAATGGTGATGCAAGAAGGTGTGTCCCAAGCATTTCTTCAGCAAGATGGAGAAAAGGTCATGAAGAAAAGCAAATTTAAAATTTTGTAACAGCAAAGTTACTCTACTCAAATCAGCACCTGTGGGTTTTTGCCCAAGAAGATGGCAGAGCCATGGCAGGTCAAAATCAAATATCCCAGGGAAGCCAATAAGGCCAAGGATGTGAGATATACAAGGGACATTTATAGTGGAAGTCTGCGGGAGTCATCAAGAGAGGTACAGAACTAAACCAAACAGCAAGGTAGACAACTGCACAGCCTTTCCCTCATCCACCAGACTGGTGACCTGCTCATGAAAGGAGATCAGGTTGGTCAAGCAGGACCTGCCTTCACTAAACCCATGTCGGGGTTCCACCCCTTGGTTGTCACGATAATCTGTTCCACAGCCTTCCCTAGCAGCGAGGTCCGGCTGACAAGTCCGCAGTTCCTGGTTCCTCCTTCCAGCCTTTCTTGCGGATGTGCGTCACACTGGCCAACCTCCAATTGTCTGGGACCTCCGTGGTGAGCCACAACGGGTGACAAATTATGGAGTGGCTTGGTGACCTCTCCCAATAGGTCTCTCAATATCCTTGAATTAATTCCATCCAGCCCTGTAGACTTGTGAGTGTCCAAGTGCCAGAAAATCACTGACTAACTCCTCCTGGATTGCAGGGGATCTATTCTGATCCCTGTCCCTGCCTATCAGCTCAGGGGGCCAGCTACCCTCAGGATAACCATTCTTTCTGGTGAAGACTGAGGCAAAGAAAGCCTCAGGTACCTCAGCCTTTCCTTCACCCTTGGTGATAAAGTTCCCCCCTGCCTCTAAAACAGGATGGAGATTTTCTTTGGCCCTCCTTTTGTTGTTGCTGTATTTATAAAGACTGTTTAATAGATTTCACTGTCATGGTCAGATGGAGGCTTTCTGGTTCTCTTTCTACATGACCTAACAACATCCCTGTACTCTTCCTGAGTAGCCTGCCCCTTCTTCCAAAGGTTGTAAAGCCTCTTTTTTAAGCCTGTTCAGCCAGGCTGGTCTTCTTCCCCACCAGCTCCTCTTTCAGCACACAGGGATGTCCTGCTTCTGCACCTTTAAGATTTTTTAAAGTGTGTCCAGTCTTCTGTTATTCAGGACTGCTTCCCAAGGGACTCTCCAAACCAGTGACCTAACCAGGCCCAAATCCATCCTCTGGAAGTCAAAGATTGATGATTTGTTGCCCTCCATCCTTACTTCACAAAGAGTCAAAAACTCTATCCTTCTGTGGTTTTGATGTTGGAAGATGTTCAACACAGAACTAAAGAAAGTTGTTGTAAGGATGTATGGCAGCCACTCATAAATGTACAGTTTGCACAGGGAAGGCTTTGCATCTTGGAACAGTAATGGAATTGCTCTTCAGGATTGCCAGAACTCACAAGCAGAGGGAAGGTTTGGGTTGTGCTCCTATGGACCTACAAAAAAAGACGCTTCTGGAGCAAAGCATCTGGCAGTGATAGAAACTACCAGGACAGAGAGAGACACATTTGAAACACACCATGTTTGTGAAGCCCATTTCATTAACAACTTTAGTGTTATTTGACAAGCTCCCCAACATCTCCATCAGTGTGTTTGCCTCAAAAATATCTCCACAAAAATTTTAAAATAAATTCAAACTCCATATTCTGATACAGAGTTTGCCAGGAGTGCTTCAGCAAAGAAACCCACAATGTTGCTGCACAACAATTAAGTTCACAATCAAAAAACACCCAAAAACTAAGGAGAACTGCAGACCCAATTGTTGATCTATTTCTTCTTTAGCTGCAGTTTCCGGATTTTTGCCACTGAAACTGAAGAGGACCAGAACTCAGCCATTTGACTTCTGGACAATCTACCTTAAAATTACCATTGTTCCCTTCTCAACTCCAGTGCAGATGATAAATCATACATAAATTAAATTCTTGCAAGGAGTATGCTTTCCCCCCAAAATGCTGAATTTACTTTGTTTCTTTTTTCCTTCTCTTTCCTCTTAATCTTTTCTCTCATGCTCCCAAACCAACAGGCTGAGCTGTCCCCACGGGCTATTGATGGCATTAAAGTGGACTGCTCAGCAGCTGTGCCCTACTGCCTGCCCTATTGATTAGTTTCTCACATGGCTCTTAATAGGTTTATTGATATTTTGGATTCATTTTGTCCTGATTTTTGTCAATCTTCACATTTTCACAGTCAGGTTCCATTTTGCTTGAGGAATATATGCAATTAGTCCAGCTCTCAAAAGGCACGTTCTTTCGCTAATGACTTACTCAGTGGATTTATCTACCCATTTCTTTGCCTTTTCTAGTGTTTCCTTGAAGTTTTTTGGCTCTCATTTTGTTTTGGTTCATGTATTTAGGTGCATGTGATTCATCTGCTGTTTTCTGAATGCAAACTATATCCAAATAAATTCAAAATTTTTTTGTGGACCCCAGACTGCCATTACTGTCTTTTATATTTGTAATACATTTTAATACCCATACATTTTGAACTCCTTTGCTGGCATTAACTGGCATAGGATGGATGTTGTGGCAAGGTAACAGTGCTTTACTTCATACAAAGATTTGGTTTTTTGCCTTTAAGAAGAAAGGCTAGTAAAGATGTGTATTCAAGTCTGAACTGTTACTCATTTAGGTCTTACTGAAGAGAAAAAAACAGATCCAATAAAAATATTTGTCCGTAAGATTTCAGGGACTATGGAAATTGTGCAGCTTCTGGAGCCTCCTCAAAAGAAAGACAGAGTACTAAGTGGGTTTACTGATTGCTGACAAGTATTATGCCACCAAACATTTCCAAGTTTCTCATATGTTGATTATTTCACTTGATTTTGTGTAATTTTACAAGATTTTTTCTATTGAGATGGTGTTCTATTTGGCCTCCTTTGAAAGAATTAAGGTATCATTTATCTCCAAGTTGTTTTCTCTATATAAGAATCAATTTATAAGACTTATTTTCAGTTATTTTTATGCTCCTTTCCCAGGATGCTACTTCATGTACTATATTGCTTTACATTTTTCATACAACCCTGCTGTTTAGTTTTATGAGATTACACCTACTGCTCATTTACAAATCCATGGTACAATGTACATCCTTGGTACATCCTTGCAATATCAATGATTTTAAATCAGTAGGAACGTCACTTGTAGATTAAAGCAAAACAAAACCAAATGTACCCTTCTATGGTGTTAAATGCACAGAAAAGGATATGTCACTTTAAATCCAGCCAGGGAACTGGGAACTAAAACAGTGCACTATCCATCTGTAGCCAAGATATAAGAGTAATTTTGTCATGTTCTTCACACAATTTCTAACCAAATCTAATGGACAGCAGAAAAATCATAACCTGCCTCACTGTGTGCTTTGTGATTCCCTTGGTACTTCATGGACAGGTTAGTTGCAGAAAAAGGAAGCCTTATTTTCTCACAGAAGAACAAAAATCTCAGTGTGACTTTTGTAACTCTGAATACTGATGAGCAAAATCCCCCATGAACTTAATGGAAATTTAACTTCTGACTTGGTCAGATTCTCAACCCAGTATCCGCAACATTTAAGGGTTGGAGGAAGAATGAAAAATTTTGGACTTAAAAATTATCTTGAAGAAACTAAAGGCTTTATAATTTGCACTATAAAGTCATTAAACATATATTTTAAAGTCCTTAATTTAAACAAATTGATAAACCACGGAAAGCATCAGCCTTTAGAATATTACACAGGGGGTTTTGCTTGAAAAGATGAGTTTAAAACTACCTATGTGCTCATTCACTTAGCAAGGATTAGTACTGGATGCCTCTTACGTTAGGTTAGGCCACAACAAAAAAATCAGAGATTTAGTAATATCAACATTTTTATGTGAGGGTTTTTGCTTATTTTGTTTCTTTATTTTAAATCTTACAGATTTTTACCAATATGGTTTCATTTCATTTCAGGTAAGTGTTTATGTACATAATCACATTATTTCACTATCATGCTCTGAGTTTCACTGACAAACCTTCATCTGTTTTAAAAACAAACAAATTCTTCAGCATAGGCACTGCTCAGCAACATCTGGCTTAATGAAACCCTGATTGTAAGTGGGGCCTCTGGACTCTCCTTTAACACAAATTAAAATGCATTTGAGAAAGTAACATTTCTCAGGTGTTTCTCAAACAGTAGAGGACCTTAATACAGCTTCTTTGAAGCAGCACATATGTTTCTGGATAATAGGTCCCTCTCTAACTTATAGTTACACATTAAGTTGCCTTGATTTTTAGCTGAGTTGGAACCAAGACTGGCTGCCTTTTGTTTACACAGGAGGATTAGAACAGGAGGATAAGTGGGGGGTTCTTGGCTGGCTGAGGATTATAGAAATAACAGAAAGACCTCATAAAACCAGATAGCATCCTGCTTCAGATTTGCAGCTCCAAAAAGCTAAAGTTTGGCAGGCACACACTGTGGTTAAAGTTTCCTTATTTGGGAAGAAAAGAGCAGTAATACTAAAAAAGTTGAGAGAGAAGCAGTGTTCTCTGGGAAGGCTTAAATTCAGATAAGCTAAAGCAGACATATATTAACTGGGCAAGCATCAAACTGATGGTCTGATAACCACTTCTTCCAATGGAAGTGTTCAGATTTTGGCTCTCTGAAATGCATTTCCAGTCAATTTTTATTAGACAGCAATATTTAAGATCAGAATACAGTGTGTTCCAGCTTCCTTTCCCTTTGAAGCCTGGAGTGCTCTGGCTGCACAAAGCAGGGAATCAGAGAATCTCCTGCTGCCTTTGGTCAGCAGCATCTCCCCCAGAAGCCAGGAAGAAGGCAGTGCCAGCTCTTAGTTAACAAGCAGACACATTTTCCTGGAAAGCTCCCAGCTTTAAAACACAACAAATTACCAGCAAGGGTCAGTGTTCAGCCTGTGCTATGCTGGAAAATTACCTGCCATGGGCAAGGTTGGAAGGGACCACTGGAGATCACCTAGTCCAATCTCCCTGTTCAAGCAGGCTTTCCTGGAGCACTTGACTCAGGATTGTGTCCAGATAGCTTTTGAAGATGTCCAGAGAAAGAGAATCTTCTCATTTAGTAAAATCAGTCCTCAGAGAAACTATGGGGTTAAAAAGGGCCCCTAAATAGTCATCTGGCCTGTTTCTTCAACACAAGTACACCATATGGAACAACAGTTACACCTATGTCTTTCCTGACCAACAGTTGCTTAAATATGTTCTCAGAAGCCCTTCCCATGACAGCCAGTTTGCAGGGCTCTAGTGAGTCACCTTCCTGTTAGGTTTCCTAAAGCCCAATCCAGGCTGTCTTTGTTGCAGTTTCAGCCCACAGAATTTACTGTCCTCTACCCCACCCAAATGTGCGGGGAAGTTACCATCTGTGAGTGCAGTGGCCTTTTATTAGACAAGGACTACAGTGGTGGTCTCAGAATCCTATAGACTAAGCAGTAGACTGACTTTTTTTAATAGTTCATGGTTTCTAGACTTGGGACCATTTTTGTTGTCCTCATTTTGAATCCCTTCAATGGGCCAACTTCTGCTTGAGTTGCAAACCCACAACCCTGAGACTTTAATCAAGATGCTACCACACTTAGTGTGACTGGGATAGCTCTCCTGTGGTCTATTCTTGCTGTTGTGGCTCAGCAGGAAAAGTCTCTTTTTGCCACAACAAAATAATATTCACACAAACCAGTCCTCTTCAGACAAAAGAAACAGCATAGGAACTCAGACAGTCATACATATACAAACATAGGGCCTACATTATCACACCACCAAGAGACACCCATAGCAAGAATCTTCCCTTTTCTGACACAAGTCTTCCCAGAAGTCACAAATCACATCTATCAGCCAGCTGCAAGGATCCCCCCATGAGATCTAATCCAGTCGATTCTCTTAGTAGCTCAAATAATATAAAAACAATACGTCATTACAAAAAAGTATTCTTGCATATGGAAGCCAACATTTTGGGGCACAACACATCTTCTGCATGATCATATATTTATGGGCAGAACATTCGTGGGTCAACTCAACATTCTACATTTGGAATCTCAGAGTTCCAGGTGGATTTTGTAAAATTCTTATCAGATGATTAAAACAAAATTCCAAAACCAAATACATAATTTCTGGCAAGAGCATATTAAATATTAAAACCTGAACTCTAATGGAAATTAAAGATCTTCCTGAAAATCCTCCCTACTTCAAATATCTGTGTATCTGTCATAATAGTAGTGGAATTTGGGAAGTTTGCATACAAAGACAGTGTATCACACGTAGACTGGGTTCTGCTGTGCTCAAGAGTTTCTACAGGGATGCCAACACTTCACAGATCTCAATACATGGCAAAATATTGCACCTTGACTATATAACCTTTGGCTTCTTATCTCCACATTTGCCTGCTGCAGCCCCATTATCTCTTGTTTGGTATCTTCAAGAGATACAGGGAGGCTGAAAAGGATCAGCAAAGCTCTGGAAAACCTCTGGACTGGGAGACTGGGTAAGGCAGACCAATATTCTCATAGCAGATTTATCTAAGTTTGGCTGCTGGGACCAGTTTGTACTCAAACAAAATATGATCAGCAGTGACTTAAGGCCTGACTAGTTTTGTATTCACACAGCATTCAAGAAAAGCTAGAACTTAAAGGCTGATCTCCTTTGAAGCTAAATGGGCCATGGAGTATCCCCGTTGGAGTTCACAGGCCTCTTGGTTAAGCTGGATGTAGCTGGTACAGCAAAGAACCAGTTAAAACTGCCCTTAAATTCCAGTTAACTCAAACCATGGGTTTGGCTCAGCAAAAAAACCTCTCTAACTGGTATTGTAGAAAACTGCAGCAACAGAGGAGAAATTTGGAACAGATTTTCTCAAGTGCTTCTAATGTATCCAACCTTTTCTCCCATAAAACCGGTAAGCACGTCCCTTACACACAGGGGAAACAAGCACATGTGTATGAATGTTTATATGTAACTTGAAGGAGAAAAGGAACCCATAGTTCCCTAATTGCTTTCAAAAGCCACAAATTATCCTAAATTTCTTTATAAACACATTTGACTAAATGCCCTCACAAGGTCAAAGTTCCATTGCATTCCCTTTGAGCTAATTTACAGTGTTGTAAAATTTGAGACCAAAAAGTATTTAAAACCATATATGCAGAAGACTAGAAAGAATAGTAAGAGTTACAGCTCATGATAAAGCATATAGTAAAGCACCAAAGAGTCCAGCCTTTATTTATTTCCAAAGAGCCTGGAAGCAATTATTAAAGCTGAAAAGCTGTGAGTTTAATGAATGTGGAACATTATTACATGTCAAAAATATCCTAGTCCATGATTTAAAGGATATAAATGAAATGAATCATTTGATTAGAATTGCTTTAAGCAAAAACCTAAGTAGGAAATATTTGAGAAAAGCAAATGTAGAATCTGTAAATTAAAGAAAAAGAGAAAGACAAAAAAAAAAAAAAAAAGAAAAGAAAAAAGAAAAGAAGGATTTTCCCTGTGAAACATGCCTTACTAAGAAGCAAGCAGAGGCCTGGAGAAGCTCCCAGCAGTGAGTTACATCATTTACTGCAATGCTTGACTAAATTTCAAACGGACTTGGAGTGCAGAAAGTTCTCTGTATAATACTAGCAGGCCAATTGTGGGCTCCAAATAAAAGGAAAGGATTCATCATTTACCATCCCTTCTGCAGCGTTCTTTTCATTACAACAAAAGGCTGCCTCAATTAGAGCTGTGCAGATTCTCTGTGCTGAGTTGGGTTCAAAGTGTTCTTATGCAATGCCAGCATCTCCAGGGATCAGCTTCCCTGCAGGCCAAGCTGTCCCAGTGCTGGGACTGGGATTTGTTTGGGTCAAGCTCTGCTTGCCATCTCTCCCCTCAGCTCTCTGTACAGTGCTGTTTCTCAGAGAGGGGCCTGATCCAACCTCTTTCCAGCAATTTCAACTCTGCTATCTCCCACCCTTTGGGCTGGACCTCGAGGCTACTGCAGGGCACCAGGAAAGCACCCCCTTGGCAGCTCTCCTCACCCTTCTCCCGATGGAGCCCTGCAGCTCCACTACCTGTGTTTGGGTCTGCAGTTAGCCACACACTTGTTTTCTACCTTCTCCTTTTCCAACCACAATAATGCCAGAGATCTACGTGCAATTGCCACCTCCCCGGGTGTTTCTTAATAGAAGAGTTAAAGGGATTCTAACAGGCTCCCCCTAGAGACACAGCGGGGGAAGATGCACCCGGCCTGTTTAGAAAAGCACAAGTAATACTCAAAGCTTTATGCACCTAATGAGGTCTCCTCCAGCACTGAAAAACTCAGGCATGCAATGGGTTGCAAGGTATCTGCAAGCTGGAAGCAAATCCATGCAGATTTGAAGCCGTGACACTGTGCATTGTTAATAGTCATCCTCATTTTTGGAAGTAATTCAACACACTGGTCTTAGCCTACGAGCTAAAATATGACAAAAAACTCCCTGCATTTCCTAACAGCTAGAAAGTACAAAATACTTTCAAAAATTGATTTCAACTCTGGGTCTCATTTACAGTTAAGTAGAATGCTCTATAGCTGAATGGTAAAAAAGAAATAGGATCCAGCTTAGAAATGCAAATGCCTGTTAATGGCTAAGTACTCAGAGAAAAACAACGTGGTAATTGTGTCCATTACTATTTAAATGAAATAAACACAGCTGAAGGGAACACTGCTATGCAACTTTTGAGAAGGCTCTAACGTTTCCTGTTCAATACTGTGAATAACAGGGGCGTCTCCAGACGCCACAATTTCCAAAAAACTGAACCCTTTTGCCCTAAGTATGTTGGTCTGTAAATATAACAGAAGTGTGAAGAACTATGACATGCCTATTAGATTATGTCAGACCCTGACAGCTGATGCTGATTGGCTGCAAGAGCTAACATTGTTTATATTTTTGTCTATAATATACTTTCGACCAAACTCAAACTTTCTCCACTTTCTATTGTTAATAAGCTAAAGTATTTAGCAAGTTTTTGGCCAGCACAAAACCCCAAACCAGTGCATTGAAAAGTACATTCTATTGTGTAACACTATTTGCTTTTTTCACTTATTTTGGGACCTCATAGCATAGTCCTATATTTAAGCTAATTTTTTCTGTCTTAAAACTTCCTCTGACATTTGCCTGAGAATGTCCAACGTTATTTTCATTAAACATTTGAAATTGCTTGTAAAGGATACACAGAAGTCCCTCTTTTTGGAAGTGAGTGATGTGCTCAAAAAACATTCCCCTGCCACATCCATTCCACAGAAAAATACTGGTAATATCTCAAAAGAAAAAGATGGCCCTTACTGTGGGAAGGAGTTTGACTCACACCACTTCCGGGGCAGCAGCTGTAGCATGCTGCACTCAAGAATACCGAGGAAATTTTCTTTTACCTATTCTAAAATAAAAAGTAGCTCTAAGAGAACTTCTGAAAGTAATTTTCACTGCCTAGTGGGTTGAACCAGACACTGGGAAATAGTAGATTTACGATTACCTATATGTCATTATATCAAGATGCTATGATTCTTGATGATTAGAGGACCATGCATAAATTTTCTCTGCGACATGTTTGTTTCATAAGGAGAGTAGGACTGTGTGGAGAGGCCCAATGACATAGCAAGGGCAATTCTGAATTTGGAGTTTCTGAACTTATGAGGACTTGGCTTGCAAACCAAGTAGTAATAAAAAATAATCCCACACTGCTTCTAACCTACAGTTTATAGTATGATTGCAGTAACATGTGTGCAAAATTCCATGCAAAGGAAGGCATGACTATTAATTGTACTTTACATAATTAAAGGCCTAGGTTGATATTTATATGACCTCATGACTGAACTCATGTAGCATTCTCCTGATGTAGATGTTGTTTTCCCCAAAAATGGATCTTACTACTTAAAACAATGGATGGCAATGCCCAATGGTTGGCAGTGTGAAGCATCTTTTGTTAACAGTGTTTGACATGGGAAATATTCACAAATAAGATTAACACAGTTCTTTTGTCAGTCTGCTTTAGACACAGAAACACATTAGTTTATCCTTCTTGCTTGTTTAGCTTTGGTTTCTTCAGACATGATAGGAACTGTGGTGCTTGTTCTGCGTGTACCAGCTGGAAGTGGGATATACCTTGGATGAAATGGGAAATTAGCACAAAACTCTTCCCTCAGCAAACCATCCTGTTTATCTCAGTACTTCATTCCAGGCAGAATTAGGAGGCTGCAAACAAAAGGGGCCCATTGCAGGGCATACTCACAGACAGAGGAAACACATGATTGTTAAAAAAAGGAGTTGTTATGATGAAAAAGGAGCGACGCCTTTACAAACCCTAATCTCTAACATACAGATGCTTTTACACATAACACTGAATGACAACACACAGAAACCTACTCCCATTGTAGCTAAATGTTGCATGCAAACTATAAAATAGATATATAGAGCATTAGAGAAAAAGAGTGACTACAGCATGAAGGGAAATTATTTATGTCAGAGTTTTGCAATGGAAAAATATTCTGAAGAAAGAGAGCTGAACTGAAAGGAAAAAATGAGGAGTTTAGAATGACACTTATAGATGCTTGATCCCAACTCTTCTCAGTTATATTCCAAATTGAAAAAGAATCACAATTCATACTCGCCCCAAACTAAAGATAACTGGAAGTATCCCATTCCCCCATCTCTGGAAAACAACCAAGTCTTTCGCTTTAAAGACATTTCAGGACAAGACAGTCTTTCTTATACCAAAGTCCTAATTGAAATAACATGGCACGACCTGAAGCAAAATGCTAATCAAAACCATTTGGCATTTATTTTCCAAGCAAAGTCCTTTTGTCTGACTTTTATAGATTAATTTGACACACTCCTTTCCCTTGCCCAGAAAGTTCTGGGGTTTTCTGTTTATTCTGTACAAAGCATGAAATTATTGTCCTTAATGCTTTGTTCTTTCCAATTGCATGCAATTTAGCAACATTTTCAAACATATTTGTAAGATGATGAAGGCCAGAGCTGACATATGAAAAACACATGAGCATGGCCGTTTACATGGAGCAAATTCATTCTCAGTATACATGAAAACCAGCACTTTAGCAGGTAATTAATTTTTTTTGTCCTGAAAGCACTGAGCTACCAATTAACACAACACATCTCCATGTTTCTGATGGAAAATCAGTTGCAGAAAAATTACTGTTATAAACCCCTCCATCATCATCCAACACAAACACATTTCTCTATTTGCATGTACGAGAAAGCTCACTTTATTTAGGCAGGCTTGAAAGAAAATTCACTCTAAATTTATATTTATAATACTACTCCTTTCTCTCTTAGGCTATATAATCTCTTTTCTGTCCTTTCCAACTAAAACATAGTGAGTTTCTTACCCTAACTGGCAACACCACTGGTAATGAGATTCCTTCTAATCCTGCAATCTAGATTCTCAGGTTCTAGCAGAAGATTGACATTGTTTAGAGCACTGAACATTGTCCCTCTACTTTCTGCCGTCCAGAAAGCTCTCTTGTGTCTAATTTCAAGGACACTTTTAAAT
>WAAG01006747.1:4027-34859 GCA_013390105.1 Tichodroma muraria
TCTAAATATAAACATGGAGCTGTAGGAATGGAGGCTTCCAGGAAGCACTAGGGAATTCTTGTCACCATTAAATATATCACTACATTGGGCTATTTCTTTGCCCCCAGGGTTAGAATTACCAGTCTTTTAGGTTGCTCTCCCTAAAGGTGGAAGGGGGGAACACGATAAAGAAATAATAGCAAAGTCAAGAAAATATCTATCACTGAAAAAAAATAAAAAATTAATTAAATCCCACTACACCAAACAGCAGAAAGACAGACAACCATTAATATAAATCAGTATAAGAGCTGGGTTCACTTGTCTTCACTCTTTCTGGTTTTCTGTCCTGAGTTGAGAGCACACTCCTGCAGTTCAAAACCTGGCACATTTTTCCCTTTCTCATCTATGCTGCCTGCTTCAGATATCTTCTCATTTCTACTTTTGTCTGAGCCTAGTCCTGGCTTCAAACTTCCTAAGTATCCCATCTTTATATTTAGAAAGCTTTTCTTACATGAATTTCAAGCCATCTAATCAATTAATACAACAAAGTTAAACTCACATAGACACTGTTTTTCAATCAGCACTTAAAGTTCACTATTTCTGTTTCAGACCTGAAATTCAAAAACATTTTTCCAAAAATATCATTTGGTCTAGTAAAAGAGATTTATTTCCTCTCTCTTGAAAGGAACTATTATTTTGTGAACACTACCACCAGTGTGCTCTTGGACCCAGATTTTCTATGGTGCTGTTCTGTGCTATATATTGTATTTCTCTAATTTATGTACATTACTCACACCCCACACCTTGACTATTATAAGAATTTTATCAAGGATGCTCCACAAATAACAGTACTGCAGGAGATCAATTTTTTCAATGCTTTGCTAAAATTTAGTACAGCATTTTTCTTATCAATTGTACAAAAATGGTTTCTTTAGGATCAGCCTGATCCAAAAAAGCACATTCAAAGTTTGTATCTAGATTTTAGAAAACCGTAAAGTTCAAGGCAAATTCCAAAGTCAGGGTGTACATTTGTATTTTCACACTCCCCCCAGCACACTGTAGCTCCTACAATGCAGTATGACAGGATTAATGCCTTCATTTCTAGCCAATTTATTTTCTGATTCCGTCTGGCTTCATTTTATACTTTCACAATCCAGTGACTTTGTTGACACTGCAAGACAGGAGTAAGTTACATACACAATGTTGTGTTTGGATGCTGCAATATATTACAGAATTCAGACAGAAATAGAAAATGGCAAAGCATGTGCAAAAGTCATCTCATAACTTTGCCAAGGCACTCTGGGTTTCTCCTAGGCTGGGTAGTATCTTACTCAAACTGTTGCAGAATATGCATCAGTATTTTTTTTGTTTCAAATAGTGAACATGGTCTACTTAAAATCATGTTCCTATTTCAATATAAACAAAGCACAGCTTCTACGTAGAATACCTTCTATGTTTAATCCATTGTAACATGTAAGGGGGATGGAGAGAGATCGGAGAAAATTTGCTCAGCTTCTGTTTCTTGACTTCCAAGATCTTCCAAGGTCTTTTACAAATGAATGAGGAAAAAAAAAAAAAAAAAGAAAAAAAAAGTCTTTGTATGTAGAATCTGCTGGGTGCTAATTTGACATGGCAATGAGATGAAAGTTGGATTCATGCTAGTTTCAACATCAGAGGATTGGAATGCAGCCTACTTAGCATAGAAGTCAAACAATTCACTGGCAATAGATTGCTTTCCACTTCTAGATCTGCTAAGTAAATAGAAAACTAATTAACAGTGTAGTATGGCAGATGTAGCAGGCTAGAATTTCATTAGAGCACTGGCTGAGAACTGAAAGGATCACGAAGTCATTATATGTCCTAGAGTGTGATGAATTTTTCTTACTGTCCTTTCCATGGGGCAGACAAGATACTATTTGTGTGCCCCCTGCATAAAAATTTCCTGATACATTTTCACATAAAATAAAAAGTCAAAGTATAAGCCCTAGAAATTATGCAAGTAGTCTTCTCATTTCCCAAAAAATAGCTTTGGTTCTGTAACAGCAGCATCACATTTCTTTGCCTTGTGCATTTTGGTTCAGCTACTTAAAGCTTATTAAATATGTTTTTCACAGGGCATTTTTCTGTTTCATTATCTATGCTTCTTTTTCCCTGATGAAAATGATAATAGGTTGTATTTCCTCTAGTGTTAAGAGCAGGGATCACACAAAGGAATATCTATACTCACATTCTAAAAGGAAAAAAAAGTTAGAGCATTTATTTTTAGACTTTTCCCCATAAACACACATTAAACTGAACTTCCTATATCCAGAATTGCATAACCAGATTTGGCAGTATTAATTAACAATAAAAGTAGTGTTTTGCCCCATAAGAATCAATAAGATAATTATGTTACTTAGGAAATGGTAGTCATATGATTTTGCTTTCAGTGCATAATGAATAACATTAAGTTCTGTGCAACAAAAAGGTTTTACAGACCTACCCAATCCCTAGGACCCATCTGAAATTCTTCCAGGAAAGCCTGATTGAAGTCCTGTAGCAACTACCTGCTTTTACTAACTCTTAGGGGTAAGTGTATGTGCTTGCAAGCATTTCATCAAGTACACAAATTCTTAAGCAGTATACTCCCGGGATGTAGTTTTGTGCTGGTGTGCAGCAAATACCAGGACCATTTCTGTATTTTAATATTTGGACCTTGGAACTTTTGCCACACTCCACATAGCTTCATTCCTAGGCAAAAAAAAAATGAATTAAATGTCTTTCAAGTGTCCATTATAAAGCTAAGTGCTGTACATAAATATGCATGAGAGGTCATTATTGCCAAGAGATGATTCTTAAGAAGTTCAAGTGTCTCTTACTAAGATTTTCTTCCTTGCTCTATAGCAGTGAAGTGAGTATTCAAAGGTATAGTGGCATCTCTAGAATCTGATTTCACTGTTTTGGCTTCTACCCCTTCTGTTTTCTTGCGGGGCCTCCCAGTGATCAAACATACGCTCCCAGATATCCCCAACAGTGGGCTGGAAAATCACAGGGATAGAAATACATCTCAGGGTTTACCTGCACCAGGGGCTTAGCTGGGATCTCTGTCAATCCCTGGGAACAGCAATCCCTGCCAGCAGACAGGTGGCTCAAACACACTCCACAGTCTTTGCTTTCAGTCACAGCAGAAGCCAGCTCCAGAGTTAAGGAAATGTCTTGGATCCTCCTCCTTTCTGCAGCATGCAGCTGCCAGCCTGCTGCACCCCACGGTCCCTGGAGCATGCAGGCAGTGTCCCTCTCATGGCACCACTGCCCTGCTCTCCACCACCTTCCCAAACAATGGGAAAGTGCAGTGCAATGGGCAAGGCGTGGAAAGAGCAGCCGTGGGTGTGATAACAAGGCTGAGGAATGCAAACATACACTCCAGGTAACTTTGGATTTCAGTCTATTCTTCGACAAGGTAAAATCCAGAAAAGATCACTCACTGAGTGTATTTAGACACGATTATAGCCTGCTGGGGTTTTTTTCCAGCATTGAAAACACTGACATTACCAGCAATTACTGTGGGAGCTGCATAAAGCCAGCATCTGACTCCAAATCCTGAGCTAGACTCCTATTAAACACTATTTTTAGCAGTTCTTTTGTAGGCACAGGATAACATACCTGCAGTGGCAGCAGCTGCACTTGTCAGATGCTACATTTACTGGGTATTTCCCCCTCTCTTTGTGCTTTTTTCCACAGTTCTTCCAGTGGGGATTTTGGCGCTCTCACATGCATATTAGCTTGGTATTATGTCATTCTTCCATCTGCACAAACCTTTCCAAAATGCTTTTCAAACCTGCAAGTGTTTCAGTGTTTTGTCATTTTTTTGTTTCGTTTGGGGTTGTTCTTTCTGAAAACATGTGGGTAGAAGTACAAAATATGCATTCCCAGCCTTTACTCTTGTGCAACAGGAAAGCCTGTGCTCTTCTCAGCACAGAGTAGCCCAGAGAAGATGACTACATGAACCCTGGCTGCTGTTGCTCCTTTTCCATCAGGTCAGTCACATCCTCTGCAACAGATAGGTAGCTTGTAGATAACTCAAAGAGCAAATAGGTCGTTTGCTCCTGATCATAAAGTTAATTTACTCCCATGCCTCACAAACCTGTTTCTACCATATGACATGATTAAAATAAAAATCTGTAATTATTTTTGTTCCAGTTTTTTGTTTATGATTTCAATTGCTTTTAGTAACCTGGTATGTATTCCCTCAGTACATCTAATTCCAGAGCCATGGTTCAACTTTGGAGTATATTGGTTCTTGCTCTCTGGTTAATGCATCCATTTCTTGAGTTATTGCCTTTGCATTGATCTCTATCGACTCAGTTAAAAGACCTTAGCCATGTTTCCATTTCTGTGAGGGAGAGGTGCTTGCATTATGGGACCCTTAATGGCAGGGTTATCTCTCCTGTCATAGCCTTCATCTGCAACGTATTTTACTGTCTGTTTCTTGTGAGTAATCCTCCGCAGAGGCTGCCTAGGAGATGGAACAATATACGTGTCTGACGCTCATCGGTATTTTGCACTTAGCTAATGAACACACCCATGCAACACGGGCCACTGCTGGCTTGGACCCACTCCTCAGTGCTAAGGAAGGCGCTCGCCAAACCAGTAAATCTATCCATGGCATGGAAGGAACAACAACCAAAAGTATGCACGTTAATCCAACAAAATTAAGGCTGCCGTAAAGATTTGGTAACATCATCTGCAAACAGCTAGGGGAAGAGCAGAGGAATGGCTGGTGGAAAGTTCCCTGCTCTTCTACAGCCAGATGTTAAGTGGAGGCTGTGTGCTCAGACAAGAAGCTGTTTGGAAACAAGGGAAATGACATAGTGTCAGGAGGTTCACTTCCTCACACAAAAGCAGCCTGATTTAAAAAAAAAAAACCCAGCCCATTGCTAATGAAAATGTTGCAAATGCAGCAAAAGTAAAAAGAGATGTTTTCTTTTTGCTAGCTCAGCAAAAAGAAAAAAAAAAAAGAGAAAAGAAAAAAAAAATTGGTTTTTCCTCTCAGCTAGAATCACCAATGTTTGTGTTCTAGGACTGCAGTGTTTGCTTGGCAGGCTATGGACTACCTGTTAGAGGGGAGGACAAACCCCTGCAAGGTGGCTACTTCCAAAATGATCTTTGGACAGCTTGGGAGCTCATGCCCAAACACTTACTACATTTTAGGGAAATGAAATTCTGACTCCCAAAAATAAAAAAGGAGAAATGAATCTGACCAGCTTTACATTGATTTAGCTCTCTGCTGGTCTGTGGCATGTTTCAAATACCAGCTCAGCTGCCTTTTAAAAAGAAAATTAGAGCTGGGACAAATGATGGCTCAGCAGCTGGGTTTGCCTGATAAATACCCATTAGATGCATCAGCCTCCAAGAACCTCGAAGTCAAACAATCTCTGGAATTTTAAGCTTCCCCTTTCCCCACCATCTTCCAGCTTCTCCCTGACAAACAATTAATTTTAAAACAATATGTCCCTAATCCGATCACCGTTCTGTATGGTCACCAAATCACAAGATGAAACAGATCCTCCAGGGAAAACTCATGTCCCTGCATTGTCAGTAATGAATGGAATTATTTCATGCTTCACAATGCCTTTGAGGAGGAGTTATACCAATTAGCATAACTGGGCTTTTCTTATTCCATGACTGAAATTAATGAGAAGAGAGGGAAAAGAGAAGGGGGGGGGGGAAGGAAGATGGTATGGAGCAGTGTTTTATAATGCATTTTAATCTATAAATTGAGGATGCATTATTGTCTTAACAAAGCCCAGCCCCTCAGAGGTAAAAATTGCCTCAGTACTAAGAAATTTGGCCTGTTTTTGTCCATGTAAGTCCATCAGGACTAAACCCTATTTCAAAATAAGGTTTGTGTAATACTTAAGTGTAGGTCTGGCCTCATGTTGACACACGACGTGGTATTGCCCGAGTTCACTAGGGGTAAAGAGCAGTCCACATCTTCTGATGAAAGTATAAGGTTGTTCCTGCAAAGGTCTGGACAGCATGGAAGAGTTTAATGCTCAAGGAGGCTTTGCAGCCATAGCAAAACAGCTCTGGCATTCCTTCATTTCTTGCTGTCTACACACAGAAATACAAAAAAATTTGTTTGCAGACAGGTAAATGCCAACAGCAGTTAGTTTAGAAATTAGGATCCCTTATTTGCTTTGTCACAGTTGGGAGTTAGTAAAGATTTTGCCAATTTTGGGGGGGCTACGTTTATGAAAACAGGCATGAGAATGCATCTGGCACCTCATGGTCTCCCTTGTTCCTTGGTCTACATATCATTTACAGTAACAAGCTACTCCTAGCAGCTCACCGTAAGCATCTACCTGCAGTGTCTGACTGGGATTGCCTGACGGCCTCCATCAACACAGAAGCATTCTGTGATCAGCTAGGGGTATCAGCCTTTCCTCTCTGTTCACACAGGGGGTGAAGAAAATGTCATTACCTCCTTTTTGTACCAAGGTCATGAAGATTCTTCAGAAGCTCCTCTGTTAACTGCACTCCATTACCTGCCCTCTGAAATTTACCCACTGTCATTCCCCACCAGTCAAATAATTTTCTGCCTCAGAGTTCCCTTTTTAGTTCTCAGGTCATCCAGTTCCACCAGACATCTACATTTCCTAAGCAGGAAAACTAAGCATTTCCTTTATCTAGGACATAAAATTCAATTTAATCAAAGAAACATATCAGTCAATCTGGCATAATCTACTGCAGTAAGATGAAATCTAGCATTTTCTTTCAATTTCTCCAACCTCCATGTATCTGAATATTCTTCCTGTCAAAAATTATTCTAGAGATCTACATGCCCTTAAGGCTGCCCATTTTCCCTTAGTTACTGCCCTTCTACCTCCCTCCTTCTGCAGATGAATGCTGGGACCCAAAACTTCAATATGGATATGTTCAATCTTTCCCACTTTCCATGTCAAGCTGAAATATGAACGTCAGCAGAAGGGCACCTGGGCCATGTAGGACAGTCTTGCTGGGCCCAGCTCTTGTTCTCTCTGGGGACCAATTGCAACACAAAAATTAGAAAATCTTTCCTTAGGAGGAATCCAAAAGACCTAATTCAAGAAGGTGTCACAGAGGAGATCTATGGGCTGAGACACCTCCAGGAAGGGAGGGCAGGTCCATGAGGTCCATGTCCCCATGTCCCAGCCACATGCTCTGTTCACCTTCATGACAGGAGGTTGTGACAAGTCAGCTGAAAGGTGTGCCTGCAGCCCAGCTCCAGCTGTGCTCCTGCTCCACAGCAAACACTGCACAGAAAGAGCCGCTGAGCCACCTCGTGTCACTGGGGATCTGCAGCACTTCTTGTAGGGCAATCTCCAGCCTAGTATGAAGCAAGCTTTGGGTCCTATTGCTGGGTAGCTCCGTCTCCTCAAGCACTGCAAATGCAAGCATTAAGGTTATGAACTCCATCAAAGTACATAAAAATTAGATGTTGCAACATTCATGCCTAGTTCTTTCATTCCCTGAACCTTAAAAAGGAACACAAACAGAAACTTGGCTGCTACCCTCAGATATTTTTCATATGCTGACTTGCCCTAGCTATTTCCTTAAGGCACCTTTACCTTGACTTTCTTTTGCCCAGCCTGACATTTTTTCAGGTTAAATTCCATATACCAGTGCAAACATTCTCTGTCTCCTCTTTGCTATTCCTTATGCCTCTTTCTTTGATGTTTTTGCTTCCTTGTGCTCTTTTTTTCCAAGTGACAGATATACAGTGCTAACAGAGTTCAATATAAAAACATGTCACTCAATTATCCACCCCTACCCTAAATAATTGCTACATATTTATCACCTGGATTAGGTAATCAAGCCGGCATCAAGAAACTCCGTCCCATATCTCCCGTCTTATTCAGTGGTGTCCCAGAGAGCACTGAATCTTGTACTCTTGAAATCTGAGGATGCTAAAATAAATCTTTAATTCCCCTTAACCCTGCTCTGCTTTTTATTTAATGAAGTAAAGAATTGGTGTCCAGATCTATCTAGTAATGATAATCAGCTATCTTAAGTGCACCCTGGAGGTGATAGACACTTCTTCCCCTATTATTTCCCTTTAAAAGTCTAGGATGCAACAACGTCTCCTCCTAACTCCTCTGATACCTCTCCCATAGCCAGCTTAAATTTACTGGATGATTTCATTCCTTTAACATTTAATTTTTAGGAAAAATCTGGGGTGTAAATGACCCACTTTTTAATAGTTCTTTATCCAGGTATATTTAGTCAATTGCTTGATTCCCTGGTAGCCTTTAGAGTTAATATTTGGGGTTCTTTCCTGTCCTTGGAAAATGTCTAGAAATTGTGGCAGACTTTACATCTCTCCCCACTGAAGACAGAGGCACAAGTAGTAATTCACTTTCCAGGCAATATCCCCCTTTTAGCCAAGGTAGCCACCCTGCTGCTCAGGAAGATGATGGCTGTATCCTCAGCTGACCTGCAGCTTCTTACGCACCAAATTTATAAAAACTTTTTATCGTGTTCACATATCTTCCCTTCTTATTTTTCTATCTCAGCTTTTTGGATCATTTTTTTGCATTCTTTCACAATCAGCTCTTCTACCCATTCCTGCAGCACTGACCCTGCTGATTTATAAGTCTCATATTCTTCTCTCTTTATTGCTCATTTTGTTTCCCCCAGTCAATCACAGTGGTCATCCCTACTGCAAGCAGAACTATTTCTCAATGGCATACAGATTTCTTGATTTCCATGGACTATATCTTTGAGTATTTCCCCACTGCATCCTACTTCTTCATTGCCTTTTGCTGTTTTTTTTTTTAGAAAACATATGCCCCTCTCAGTGTTCTGAGAAGTGTGGAGAACTCTCAATGTTTTCTGAGAGTTCAAAGCTTTTGCACTTCTAATTTTGGGGAGTCACATGTTCCTGATTTCAGAACTCATTAAGTTTGGCCTGTGTTTTCCTACCCTCCTCTCTTGGCTCTTTTGCATGATACATGGCATATCTGGGGAGATGCCAAGTGCCTCTATGACAGCCCACTGCTTTAGCTGTATATTCATAGTCTTTGCTATACTTCCCATATAGCACAAATGCTTCCCAGAAATGAATGAACTTGTTTTCACACCACCCTGTGAGTAACAGAAGTGCTATTATTTATATTTTATGGAGAGGGAAACCAGGGTACAGAAGTTAAGATTCATATTTGTGAATGAACTTAATTCACAGTTGAATTCAGTTGAAAATAAAAACATTTTCTTAATTCTGTAAGTTATTACCTTTTTCTGTTCTCAGAAGCCCAGCTGCTTTCCTCTGAGAAGCTTCCAATTTTTTAACACTTTTCAGCCCCTTTGTCCCACACACAAGTCCTGCCTCCACCAACACAAATTTGTTCATTCCACCTGCCCACATAATTCCCTCTCATTTTCCCTTTTGCTTTCACACAGAAGCTTAACATACATATACTTAGCTAAAGCCCAGGCCAGCATGAAGCCAACATCACTTCCAGCAAGGTAGCCTCTGGACTCTGATAGCAAGGGTTATCCAGCTTGCTTTTTCTTCCCACCGAGAGCATGGAGAACACGATTATGACCCATCTGCTTTGTAGTGGTTTAAAGTATTTAATTCCTCAGTAGTGGGAATTTTCTTCCTACACAGATGCAAAAAAAGAAGACATGAACCCCTTGAATGCTCAGTCCCCAGAGGATGGGAGAGGCAGTCACTGTTGTAAGCCCCAGGCCCTTGCTCCATTGCCAGCTGCTCCTGGAAGTCCATAAGAACTGCCGACCCTCATACTTCCCCACATGAAACCCCAAGGGCCACTTCTGCAGAGCCAGATACAAAATGATGGTGGGTTACAAAACCGATGTCCCCCACACCTCTCCACCCTTTCCCCAGCCTTTGCTCGCCTGCTTGCTCCCTGAAGATGCATGTTATTTCCACCAAAACAGCCTGAAGGAGAAGCCTACCCTGGCTATGCCTGCAGCTGATAAGGGTCAGGACTGCAGGCTATGCTCGCTGACCAAAACCCTGCAGTCAGGGCACAGCCTGTTCCTGGCAGCTTTCTCATCCACAGCTCCACAAAGGAGCTAACAACACATGGGACAATGCATGAGAGAGGTGCTCTGGACTGAATTCTGAATTGTGCTGCTAAAGTTGTTCTACACCACAAGGATTTGTCACATGTTTGAACAGGACCATGGGAACTGGGGACCTGATCATGCTCCCCCTTCTAGCTAGTGGAGGTCAGTCAGCATAGTCAGTGGAGTCAAGAAAAGATTTGCCATTTGACATGGAGATGTCCACCTGTGTGGCTGATGTACTGACTCTCTTGGTCCACCCATATCTCCCAGTACAGCAATTCACCCCTTGGGCCACAGGATTTTTCTTGCCGTCTCCCAGGTTATTGGCACAGCCAATGTGAGTCTCACCCACAGATGGACAGAAATGCAGTGGGGCTCAGGGAGAGGAACTCAGCAGGAGCCTGTGCACAGGACATGGGACAGACAGCAATGCTCTGTCAACAAACAGACCAAGGCAGATAAAGGGAAATTAATGAGGAGAGCAGCAGGAAGTATCACAGCCCTGCCTTCCTACATCACCAATTGATTGCTAATGACCCTGTTTTATCAGGCACTCAGTAATGGCGCAGCAGTCTCGGCACTGGGCAGTTTATGGCACGAGCCAGTTTGCTGTTACAATAAGATGCTAATATTTTGAACAATCAGGTACTCGCCACCATAAAATAAAGCTAAGCACTTGAGATCCTGCTTAACAAGCCTGCTAATGCACTATTGAAATCAATGACACATTTGAACAGTAAGAACTGCCCTGAAGGTTTTTAAAGCCTGCTGTCCTTATTTTTCATTTTGTGAGCGGAATCATTCCTTCCAGGAGAGCACCTTCTGTTTTAGAGGCTACAAGACCAAAAGCACAAAGACAAGGACGTAGATTGGTTGCTAACATGTGCCGGAAAATAGCATCCAAAAGGTTACTCGATCTTGCCCTACCTCAGCTTCTGCAGCTTGCTGAGAGCCAGATATAAGCACAGAAATGGCTTTCTCTACTGCTCAAGTGCATTGTGACTTGTGGATGGATGGAAATGCAATATTAAAGGTTACAGACAATTATTCTTAAATGGGGCTCCAGCGATTTTTGTTTACACAATGCAGACTTGATAAAACAATTTCAGATAAAACATATATCAAAAACATTTAAGCAAGAGCATCTGTCACAACCAAAAATATGGAATTCTGTGAGAGGCAAAGAAGAGAAAATGGGACTGTATAATCACAGGCAGGAAGGGACAATGGGGAAATAACGACAAATCAAATATAGCAACTTCTTTCTCTTTCAAACGACACTTCTCATCAGCTAACTTACGTCGAAGGAAAAAGGAAAAAACCTCCGGTGATTTTTATCTATTAGGTTTCTCTCCAAATACTTGCTACGCTCTGGAGCTGTGGCTGCCAGGAGGCCCAGCTCTGCCACTCTCAGCTAATAGGTTTGATTGTTCCCTCTGAAATTACGCTCACAGACAGCGACCCGCGAGTCAATCTGCCAGTCGGCTCTGCGGAGCGGAGGCAGCCCCGGATAAGGCGGCGGTGAGCGACATGTGCAGCCCGGCCGCGCCGCTGCCCTCGCACCTCGCACCGCTGCTGGGGAGACAAGGCCACTGCCAGCCACAAAGTGCCGGCGCTTAGCGCACAGTATTTATATTTCATGAATGTTAACAAGCAAGAAGCCCCGAACAACTGAGCAGTTACAAGCTCAAAAGGCTTTGTGAGATATTTTCTCCAAGGGCTCATTAATGTGGTCTTTTAATGGAATGCTCGCATGTCTGAATCTTTAACTGTAGCTATAAATAGAGTTTATAAGCACTTGACAGTGTGTGGCAAAGCTGTGTTAGCAGTGCTTGCCCTGCTTTTTTGCAAGTTCCATTTGCAAAAGATATTTAAGAGATGGAATATAAATGTTTCTGAAAACAGAGTTGTATACATCCTAATAACGCTGCACACCCCATTCCCACTGGGTCTAATGCATGTTCCCTCATTTAGTGGAGCATCACAGCACTTCAACAAAACATCTAATATTCATATGCTATTGAAGGGAAAATTAGAGCATAAAGAGGTCAAGCTACAACCCAAATGCCCTGCAGCAAGTTAGCAGGAGAGCAAGGGCAGGAACCAATGAGCTCCAATTAACTGCCCTAATGGTTAAACCCCGAGAGACAAGTTCTGGGATTATTGTCACTGGTGCTGAAGTAGAGTCAACTCCAGGCCTGCAAGCCACTGGCACAGACTGATGTAGCAAACAGTGGGATTTACCCTTCCGTAGTGGGCTCCCTTACCCTGAAAAACACCCACACTGTGCTGACCATGTGGCTTTTTTCTCCTCTCTTGATGACCCATTTAGAGTGATGGAACTTCCAGCTTACCAGCCCACCTTATGCAATCTTGCATATAGTTTTGTCAGCCCTGGTGAAGAACCAACAGAATTACTCAGCTTAATGCACTGTGCAGGAGTGTTGGTTTATGATGATACAATAAAAGCTGCTGGAGAATCACAGCTTTTAATAAATCACCACATAGCATTATCCATAAAATTGCCTTTTCCATGCACTGCAGCGCTTGTAATAGCTCTCCTGTTTTGCCTGGCCACCCGGGGCTGTGCACATGTAACACACCAGCGCCACGTACATGCTGCTGTCCCACGCAAAGCAGCAATCGCAGGTCAAGCATGACAAATTCAAAGGACTAGTTTCCAAAATGTCATCAACTTGAAACATTCAGCACACCCTAAGGCATCCACAAGGTGTAAATAGACCTTTTTCTACCTGTTTGGTTTTTTTAAATACTTCTAAAACATGGACTTTTAAAATATTTCTCCATTGAAGTGGGCCCTGGAAACCTTGACAGCCTCAGGAGATAAACAGTGGCACATACATCTTCATCTATCTTTCCACCCTACTCATCCTATCCAGTAGCTGCATTGGCTTACTTTACCAGTAATACAATGGAGACTGAAGTCCAGATGTGTCTAGAAAAGGAAACATCACACAAATCATGAGGCTAGACTGGGAGAAGCTTTCTTGCCTGGCTTCAGCACCCAGTTGTATGGTACATCTACTTGGACAGAATTACACGTATTTACAGAGCACACAGAGTTCCTTTAAGGTAATTACAGGGCATGTGTTATCCTCTCAGGCTGACATCTACTGTGGGTCATTATTTGGATTTTTCACTAGCACTTCTGAATGCTTCCATTTCTGGTTCATCTCTGATGCAGCTGCAATTGAGTTTTCCGCATGCATACATCCTGAATTTATTTTAAATGTGCTCAGTGTTTAGAAGGTAAGTGAGGATGCTATTAGCTACCAGTCTGCATCTATGAATGATCAATTACTACATTCTCAGTAGTTTGGTTCAACATGTGAGAGAATATGTTGTGAGAGAAGATGTTCGTTTGTAATGAGACTATCACGTCTGCATTGTTTGAGGGAGCCTGTTGTCAAATGACTGCTTTTGTCTAGAGGAAGAAAAAAGAAAATCAACCGGAATAATTTATAGCTTTAAAATGCTGATATTTTGTGAGCATATTTTGGATGCTTCAACATCAGTAAACTACTGTAAACTGAAACATAATTAAATATTTAAGCAGTATTCTCTTTACTACACAGGAGTAAGTATCTATTTGTCTTGTATCACAATTGCAAGCACTTAGTGTTTTTTCAGCACTGTGGTATCCCACAGTACATCCTCAGGATCAGTGCCTCCTGGAGAAGCATGTGGGCAGCTCCCAGGTATTGTTTGAGCAGATGTAGCAGCCACATCCTCCCATTACAGCAATGAAAGCACAGGAGTTTTTCCTCCTCCTCAGTCACCCATGTCAACCTACTACAGGGATATGTATTTTTCTCTGCTCTTTAGTTAATTTGCATCTTACTCCTTTTACTCCTTCTTCCCTACCACCAATCTTCCCTGCCTTGACCTCCTTCCTCTGCTGCCTCCCATTCTCTACAGGTCTTCTAGAACATTTGCTCCTTTCCTCATTAGTTTTTTTTTTCACCTTCCTCCTCTCACTCCATCAGCCCTTTCATGTTGAGTACTTCTTCCTGTGCTCATGTTGCCTGCAAACCTTAATTTTTGAGGAACTCAACTCCATTTCTCCTGCTTGTAGAGAGCTCTGTCCCTGCCCAGAGAGATTTCTGAGCATGTGCTGCTGTGCTGAGCTAAAAGTCACAGAGAGAAGAGGAGGAAATAGGCTGGGACCAGGTGGCCAGATCTAAGGAAGTACTTGCTGGGAGAACAGTTTATTTCTGCTGCCTCTCGGTGGCCTGGCAGGGAGACCATGCATCAGGGCATAATTTGTTGAGACATTTTTGCCCAGCTTCAGGTCAGCTTGGGTCCATCCCTTGAAACAACAGCTGTATATTTCTCTTTTGGCACCATGAAGTTGTCCACAGGAGAACTTTCCACCTGGAGCCCAAACAAGCCATTAGATGGGGGGGACTAAATCCAACATACAGGGTCTATGTACCAGCCACCTTTTCAGCAGCACATACTGCTGCTTCTCTGGTGTCTAAAATGCTGCTGTAATTATTGCCTCAGCCAGCAGCAGTAGGTCATCATTGGGCTCAAGGAGAATACAATCAAAATTCAAACAAAGGTAGGACTGAGCTAAAAAAAAATAAAATTTTAAAAATAATATTACCAGCTAGGAAGGCTGATTTTGCTCTCCAGTACACAGTGGAGAACACAAGAGAGGATGGGAAAGAGAAGAGGACTCTGCCTTTTGACCTTAAGGGGCAGGTTTCATTTTTCCAGAAGAGAAGCCAGAGACAAAAATCTCAGAAAACAGCCTGGGACTCAGTCTGTGGCTATAAGGGCAAATATTATGGCAGTATAGGCTGAGCTCTCATTAGCTTGCCACAGGATGTCCAGATCCAAACGTGCTATCTCTCCAGTACATCCCACCCTGCCTCACACCCACTCTCAGCTCAGTGAGCAAAGCCTGCAAGCAGTCACATTTGGGTGCCTGTACGAGATTTAAAATTTAGGGGCTGACATATTAATCTTGTTCAGGAGAGTCTACTCTTCCAGCTGGGACTGGAGGGAAAACTGTCTCAGTATCCAGGAAATTTTGGCAGAAGCAGTTGTGCCAGCTGGGAAAGTACTGACACAAATTTGCTCTTGCCCCAGAAACAGGGGCTGCTGAGGTGGTTCCTGCCATCTCCCTGCCTGTGCAATCACATCTTTCCCCTCACTAAAGGGGGTATCACAGATGCAAGGTGACAGTCTTACAGGAGAGTTATTTTCAGCTTGGTTCAACCTTAATTTATCTGTCGGCTTGTTTGGAGTTTCTTTACTTCCCATTTTTACCATTTGTATTGGGTTTTATAGGGGAAAATGAGCAGGACATAAAAACACAGTTTAATTTTTCCCTGTTAAATTCAAGAGAAATTTAAAGACTATTACCTATTTCAGTGCAAGCAGCTGTTGACACAAAGTTTAGTCCCGTTCCCCCCCCAATTTAATTTCTTTCACAAATTCTACATTTACCTGTGAGTTTACCTGTGGTACTTACCAGAGCACCACACACCAAAGCTCTCAGCCACTTCCTGTGGGCAAGGCAGCACAACCCTCACCTTCCCAGGGGTGCAGTCCCTGCCCCACTCCCTTCCCAGATGCCTTTGGGCATCAGCCACTGCTGGTTTTTGTGGTTATGGTATTTTCCTCCCTCTCTCAAGCACGGCATCAAGTGGGCAGCCCTTGTGCTGCAGGCAAGGTGGGTTTTTCCAAGCCTGTGTTGGGAAGGCCCCAAAAGGCAGCCCTAGGCACCACAGGAGGCTGGGTACTGCATGCAGCAGGAAAGCCAGGCAGCTGCAAAGCCTGAAGTACAAACCCTCTATATGTGCATTTATATTATTGGATTTATTGCACTTTTATTGGGCATTTACTGAAATAAGTGAAGAGGTGTAAAGTTCACAATAAAAAAGAAATTTCTTTCATAGAAATTTCATGATTCTTATTATTGTCTCATAGCAGCAGTTTTGTGTAAGTTCTTAAACAAATAGATAAAACCCACAGATTTTAACCTTAGCCAGTGTTTAAAGAAAGGTGCACACTACTTTTTTATCAAATCACAACATCATGTAAGAGACAGAGCTCCCCAGCTTCCTGACATTTTCTGTAGAAAGTAATTTAAATAGAAAATTGCAGGTTAAGAGCTAATGAGTAAAACAGATTAAAATTGCATGAACCGAAGCGACACAGAGAATACAATTGTAAAGACCCCACAGCTATAACATGGAAATATGGTTACATGCAAATATGGTCCTTCTAAAGCACTGCTTGGGGGAGAAGATAAAATGTACTGGATAAAACCCCCATGCAACCCACTGTACAGCAACAACATAAGTTTAAGGTAAGCTCAGGAGCCAGTTCCTTGCTCTTCTTTTTCCTGTGAATAGTCCCTTTGACTTTATTAAGGCCAATCTGAAGGCTAAAATGGGCAACATTTAGCAGCAATTGTGGCTCTGTGCAGCTACAGCCAGTTCTGTCCCTGCTGAACTGAAACCAGAGCAGTCACACGGCCCTGCTTCCCCATTTCACTCTCATTGAGACCGAGGCAAGGAGGAGCTCTGGCACAGAATGGCATCAGCAGTTGTTAGAGCAAGTGCCTGGGTTTCACCCTCTGCTCCAGCACACATTTTCTGTGTGACTGCAGTTCGTTCAGCTAAAAGCAGAAATAGCAGCACTTTCAACTGCACGACAGCACTTTGGGTTTCAGCTGGCTGACCCCAGGAAGCCACCAGCCCCCAGGAAGAGGGCTTGTGGTGGCCTGCCCTGCCCACCATAATTCTCCACCACATCCACTGAGCAATAACAGAGAGAGTGGCCCTTCGCTGATCATTGGAATTGAGCAGTCACAGCTCTTTCCTGGTCTCCCTGTATTTGCAGCACACGTTATTCCTGTTCTTGCCCAGAGCAAAGCTAGTGCGAAGAAGCAGCACAGGCATCTCCCTTGTAAAAAACCATCACTGCACTCAACCCCTCGCCCTGGTGCTGCTGCTTCATCCTCCTCCTCCCAGCCACCAAGCCTGGCTGATGCCAATTACAGCTGCTTTTCCCGGCTGTAGCAACCATCTGCTGTGGCAGGAAGGAAGCAGATGTGCAGAGACTTTGGCAGCTCAAGGCACACTGGGCACAGCGAGCATCTGCTTTTGCCAGGAGCAGGCTGGTGGGTGCTGCAGGGCTGGGCTCGGCAGGTGCCCTATCACAGCCAGGGCCACACACAGCTGGGTAAGGTGGCCACTAAACGCACCCTATGGCACTGGGAAAGGTTCTTTCACTACCTCCTTGCAGGCCACAGCTCTGAGGTCATTTCCCATCCTTGGTTCATAAGCCCAACTCCAAGTTGGAATCAGCACACAGCTTGTTTCACCCTACTCTCAGCCAAGTTTGCTGCTCAGATATTTCTGCACCTCAGGGGCAGCATCTGCCCTTCAAGGTTTATTTTGGAATGTTTATAAGGGAAGGGTAGCTCCCCCAAGCCTTCAGGATGGCAGGTGCACATGTCTGCATGGACCACACAGCCAGGAGGGTTAGTGCCATGGTTTCACAGGAGGGAGTGGGAAACAATCGCCACAAAATGTCTCAGGCAAAGCAAATGAAATTGCTTTATACGTTTTAAAAAAACCCATTTAAATCTTCATGAGAAACTTGAAACTGAAATTGGAAATTAAAAACTACTGTTTGTACAACTGCCTTCTATTGATTAAATTATAGAAAACAGCCCAGAGTGAGGGCTGTGGAGAAACCAATCACACACTCAGCAGACCATCCATCTCCATTCCCCAAACACAATTATAGCAATATAGGAGACATGAAAATACAGTGAAATTCTACACAATAGTAATAAAGAGCTGAAAATATTCATGGGTTTTAAGGGAATCTGTTGAGCAAAGGCAGTGTAACCATCTTCTTGAGGAACCAAAAAATGCTCAATGAGTAAAAGGTTTAAAAAATCCCATTGAAAGCAGAGGAATATTATTTTTCTTTCTTTGAAAAGAAAAAGCCCACCGTTATAATATGTATGAAAAAACACTGTACAGTTTGCAACTGCCCATTTTTCCTACTTCATGTGGTACCAAGGCTGTCTTATAATTAAAAGCTGCTATAACACCAACCACAAAAATCAATCCTGTGCTATCATCAGTAGCAAAATTATTGGTAGAAAACAGTCTTATCAAGTTAATTTTGGGCCTGTTATTTTAATTACTGGATTTAAGCAAGAGGATCCATCACTTAAAGAAGGCCAGAGCACTGTTACACAGATTTATATGTATACATATACACACATGTAGAATTTAAAAGCAAATGGTCAGAATTCACTAACTAAAATTTCTTTTCTGTGATGAGGATTTATTTTTTGTTCCTTCTACTGATAAAGAAGAAAAACCTTATTAATGAGGCCTCAGTGGTAGTTACACTGCTGCCACTACACTGTGAGAGATGTACACTTCTTTTTTCCCAAGGAGGGTTTAACTGCTTTGTAGATCCATAACAATATTTCACAGAGAAAGCTTTATTCAACTGGAGCTCTTAAACCTCCTTTGTGAAATGTTGTGGTATTTTGTGAGATACGTGGCCTTTGCTATTCACGTGATGCTGGTAAGTTTCTAGGCATGCAAGTTCAAGAGCTTTATTTTCCAGATTTTTTTTTTCAATCAATTAAGCTCATTGGTAAGACTGCATGCACTTCAGAGAGGCAGGAAGAGAAAAATAGCCACTAACTCTTTCTTCTGCAGAAGCAGCTGGATTTGCTGCTGTTGTCTGTGCAGAGCAGCTCAGATGCTGGCTTTGGCTGCCTGCAGGTTCACAGCCCTGGAATGTTTCTGGTGGGCTTTTCCTCCTTCATTAGGAACAGTCTTGTGATGCGGGGGATTCCTATCAAAACTATCATCACCCTCACAAGGCGAGTCATTCCCCAGCCTTTGAATACAGACAGCTGCCAAGCTACAGAAAACATAGCTGTGCCTCTACAGAATTCTTCAGAGAGGGTTTTTTTTTTTCCCCTTAATGTTGCATTTTAACGTGCTTATAACACCCAGCCCCTATGGGGGAGTGAACAAAAGGCCTTTTAAAGGCAATCTTTCAGAATGCTCCAATTGTGCCCTTAATTGCATCTAAGTACACGTGGGCTCAGTTCTATGTGGACATAGTTTTAGCTGTAGGTTGATTTGAAGCAAGCCACACATTCTATACTAAAGCAATGCATAAAAGCACACACAAGAGAAGAAAGCTTTAATTTAGTCACATTACTACTGTAAGTAATAATGCATAGCAAGCAATAATCAGATGCAAGAAGTTTAGAGCAGATGTTCCCTTTACTTTGATTCTTGAGGCAGTGCAGTAGCAATTTCTTCCTTTGTAAGAGACAAAGATGATTCAGTGTTAGTAAAAAAAGTGTCAGGCATGAAGTTCTTCCAGTTAATAGCTGAGGAATAATTCACACTGTGAAATGTGGGGCTGAACAAGGGCTTCCAGGTTATTTCCCCTCTCTGTACTAAGCATTTTGAAAGAGACCTGGGGTTTGTTTATCTTTGAGCTTACAGTAGTGGTTTAAAGTACTATTTCTGCTAGATTCTATTCTTCCCCTACCCCTTGAAGAATTTAGTTTCTTTCCAAAGAGGTGGGGAATTGCAGACCACCCACCTCAGAGTGTCTTGCTCAGCATATGCTGAGGAAGAGGCTTGCTTGAGCCTGTGAAAACACCACGAACAGCCCATGTAGGAAAAAGGAAAGGAGGCTCAGCAGGCTGTGCCACTGGCTAGGAGGGGCAAGGCTCAGCTCCATGATGCCTGGTGATACCCTAGCTTTGATGGTGACAACCTCCCATCCAGCAAGGCAAGATGTTGCCATGAGTATACTTGGGCAGAGATGACTGTGTCTGGAGGAGAAGACAGCTGTTGAGCATGTGCTGCTCTCCCAGCAGTATGAGCAGCTCCAAGCAGGCCTTGGAAGTCACATAGGAAGTGAGGGAAGAGGTCGCAGGCTGCCTTGCATCACAGCAGTGTGGCACTTGTCTGGCCCTCCTCAGGAGCAGAGCCTAGGAAGGCTCTGCCAAAGAAAATCCAGAAAACTCCCAGTCACAGGAAGAACCAAGGTTGTAGCTGGGGAGCAAATGGTGGCCCAGAGAGGCATGGGGTGGTGATGTGCAGCTGCAGGGGCCCCAAAAGTTCAACAAATGCAGCAGCCTCTAAGTGCTCACAATGAGAGCAAATGGTGAGAAGCCAAGAGCTTCCCACCATTTGCTCTCATTCCTGTCACCCACCTGCAGCAGAGCTAATGTTTCCACCCCAGAGCTGTTCCCTGGGCAGTTGCTGAGGCAAAACATCTCTGCACTAAGGCCTCCTCCATTCCCTTCCTCCATAATGCTGCAATGTATTGGGAGAAGAGACGCAAGTTCCCCAAACCCCACATTTTCCAAAACATAAACTGCCAAGGAAAAGCCTTTGCCGGAATAGCTGCTCACTCCTGGTCTCTTCTCATTAGCTTCCCCCCTACCCACACAGATCCCTCAGCATCTCTTCCAGCTCAGCACAGCACCACAGGGACCCAGGAGAAGCGGGAAGCAAAAACACATGAAAATGAAGTAATGAGACTAATGCACAAGATGGAGATGGCCAGATGCAGGGATATCATTCCCTGCTTCTGGGGTGAGAGTCAGGTAAGCCAAGCTACTTTTCAGTAATTGCTCCTTAGGGAAGGGCTTAGGAATTATACCCAGAAAACAGAAATTGAAATTTGATACAAAACTGGATGGACCACACATTTAAAGCCAGGCCCTTGATTAACGCAATAATGTGCGACACGAGGTAGATGCTTTATGTCAGACATTAATTTTTCCTGCCTATACCCAGTGGGCTTCATCATCCAACACTGCAATTCATGTTGTTGACAGGCTGTGCTTGTGATGTGGAGAACTCCTTGAGATTTCTTTGAATCTTTTGTGTTCTGAGGAGTTTGTGCACAGCATTTCTTTGATCTCTATGCCCATATCAGAAAGCAGTGTGATTTCATGCAAGATCAGAATAACTCTGTGGCAGTCACAGAGCTGCAGTGGCTGCAACACTTATTGAAGAGGGATATGCTGCCAAAAGCATCCATCCACTTACCTGCAGTTACACGAAGTATGCCAGGCTAAATTATTTTCTACCAAGTTGTGCATCACATAACACAAGCAACATGCTCCCACTGCTGCAGAGCAAGTTACAACAGCAGGCTGGTATATAGCTGATCCCATTCTTCCCTCCAACAACCTTAACCTCTGATTTTATTCTTTTTCCAAAAGCATTGTGCTGATTAAGATGAACAGAGGAAGTCCGGATCGTTGAGACCATTTAATAAACTGGGGGTATGTCATACAAGATCCAACACTATGGTCATCTGTTTAGGTGCTCCCTTTCTTTCTATTACCTCAATGCATTAATCCACCTTGACCAAGGCACAGTAAGGAGGCTAGGATTTAACTTCTTTCAGTATTTGGAAAGCACTAGGATTAGTTCCCATTTCATCTCCTCTCACCCTACGGCCCCATCAGCCAGGGTCACCAGACCATAGCAAATGCAGAGGGCTCCTGTGCATGGGTACCCGCAGCAGCAGCAGAGAGGGCATGGTCCCAAAAATGCCCCTGGTGACAGCCTTGCCAGCACGGCTGTGCCCTCAGCTTTCTCTTCCATGAAGGTGTCTATTCTTCTATAGCTTAAGGCTTTTGCTCTATGTGAGGGGCTCTGTTGGCAAAAAAAAAAAAAAAACAAACCACAAAAAAATCCAACTTTGGAAAGTGCCATAGCAGGGTGGCCAAGATTAGGTGCTTCTGCTGCTAATGGGAAGCAGTGTCACCCACTCCTGGGCACACTGACCCTGTCCTGCTGCACACGCAGCCCACACCAAGAGCACAGGGGGTGTGAGCCGGGGTTCGCGAGAACTGCTCAACTCCTGAGCGACGTCAGTAAAAAAATAAAGCATTTGTTGATTTATGGCATCACAAATGGGACATGAAGCACAAAGCTGACTCCCTGATCTGCAAGAAACATATTTTTTCCTCCCTGAGGCTGCAGTTTGCTGTCTCTGCTCAAGCAGGCTTCCACCCACTTCACCAGAAGCCACCACGCACTGTCCAAGGAGGGGAAGAGCTCTCAGCAAGGAGCCCCTCAGACATACCCCAGCTAGATTTGCTAGGCAAGAACAAGAACAGCTAAGATATGCCCCACCACACACACTCCCCTTCCCTCCCCTCACATGCCGGAAGGATTATGGGGCCGGTGCAGGGAACTTCTTGTCCTGCCAGGGTATAAACCTTCCTCTCCCAGTCTCCAGGAGGCACAAAGCAGCTCTGAGAGGTTGCAAGCAGACAGGCTTTATATGGAGTTCCCACAAACATCACTGCTTTTATTTAAGGCAGAAAACACAGGATGTTACAGATGAGTGGAAAAATGTGATGTGCCCCACTGCCTGCAGAGCCCCTCAGACTGGAGAATGCTCTTCTGGAAGTCAGAGGGTCTCCAGACAGGATTAGGAAAACACATAGTGTCTGCTCTAACGTTTTATTTTTGCCCTGCTTGGCTGCAGCTACACCTCCCTGCACCCCACACACAAACACCCTCCCAGCTAGGGTCCCATACCTTCCCTTCCAGTTATAACTTCCCACAGCCCTTTTGTATTTGACTCCTGGGAGGCTCTTTTCAAACTTTTTTGGCAGCTCCATCTCTTTGAAACACTGGAAAGCTACCAGCGAGAAGCCTGGCTCCAGCTCCCTGCCACCAGTGCTGGCAGCGTCTTGTTCCGTCCTCTGCCAGGCTCTGCCCCTCTGCAGGAGGGGCCCAAGCTGGGCAGGAGCCCCAGCCACCCCTGCCCCTGCTCACCTTCACACGGGCAACTCAGAGTGTTCAGTGGCTCAACAGCTTGCACAGTGACTGTTCTGCAGCACCTGCCAGCATTCACAAAGTGCCAGAGCTCCCTAAACTCTGACACCTGTTACAGAGCTCCCTTACACAGCTTTGGGGGAGGAATCATCAGAAATATTTTATGCTTGTTTTCATGATCATACATGATGAAGGCAGCCTAAGGTACATTTTTTCCCCCTTATGTTACCACATGCTTCCTTTTCTTCAGGTTGCCAGCCAACCTCACACAATTATTGAGATAAACTAGGAGATATTTCAAACAGGTAGTTTCAGAAAAAACAGCATTTACAACTTAACTTTCCACACATTTGTTCACTGATGCTCCTTACCTTAACGTTGCTGGAGAGCTAGAAATCAGCAGAAGATCCCAGAGTGAGGCACAAACCACATTATTTCTGTAAAGCCAGATTAGTTGTAATGCCTCTACACTTAATTTATACCCCTTGAAACACCTGGCCCAGAGTACCTTTTAATTGATTACAATTAAAAATTGTTGATTGGCTTGCCCCTAGCATCAGTGACCACAATTACATGATCTGGTCAAAAGAGAGCAGTTACCATTTTTTAACCGTAATTCTGGTTTTTTTCAGCATAGTAAGATAGCTAAGCAGTGTATTGAATGACATAGTATCACTCGTATTCTTAATCACAGAATTAAGCACCTGAGTCCTTGATCTTGTGCTTAGTAAAGTGCTCTGAGCTGTGCTGTAATTGCCTATAAATATGCTGCTGATCATGCTTAAAGGGACATTGTCAAGGTTGGAAGGCCTACAGTTTGACTTAGTAAAATGACATCTTAAAATAGTTTTATTCTCAGTGTTCCTAAATTACCAACCTGTGGGTTTTATCATGATTCTTTTTACCAGTCCAGCTCCTAGAAATAATAAGGTTATGGGAGAACGTTCACTTTTAAATCAATGGACCAGACATAGGTATAGTATTGATGGAGGCTAATGTTCTCATCCTGAACACACAAGTAAAAGCACTTTTCTATAAAACTTATTTTTCCTGATGTGAATATGCATGACCTCTATTGCTCTTATGCTTTGCCATAAGGTCACCCCTTGTTGAACCTATGTCTTATGAAAGAAATCTTCAAGAAAGAGCACAAGGCTGAGGGCATTAGGCCCAGGCAAGTCTGCAGCTTCACAAAGTACCCATTTTCCATGGTGTCTCTCTGTCAGTCAGAAGTCTTGTCCTAGTTGAGCTGAAGGGGAGGGATGCAAAAAGAGGGGGCCGGGGAACAGAATTACAAAGGCTGGTGAGCAGCCTGAAACTTCTCATCCTCAGCAGAGCTGTTGGGAATGCAGAGGGGTGATGGGATGGGGAAAACCCAGGGCTGAGAGCCCTTTCCCGCACAGTCCCTTCTGCGAGAGGCTCTGTGGCTGGAGCCCAGCGTCAGGGGAACTGAAGCCAGCTATTGAGGAGCTTTTTGATCTCAGGCAAAGAGCAGTACTGGACTTTCTCTTAAGGAAAGAATACAAATAGCTGAGGAGTGAAAGGTGGCCTGGGAATTCTCTTTTTATGAAGGGCTTGGTTTGTTTCCGAGCTGAATAACTCAGCTCCCTCTGAGTTGCAGTTTTCCAGCACAGTCTGTACTCATGGGAAACCCCCATTGCCAGAGTTACCAAATCCATAGATGTCAGTAAATGAAAAAGTATGGCCCATTGGTGCCAGGGACAATGCAAGGCAAATGGAAAAAAGCTGTAAGCGAAGGCTGTGTGGATACTGCCAGGGTGGCTGTGTAGAAAGGCATTTTTGGAAGAGAAGACATGGCCTGTTCCCCCCTGCATTGTCCAGCTAGCCTCTGTGCTGCAAGGTTTGAAGACAAAGCTCTTGAGTTTCCAGAGGCATGAGCCTACAGCCAGGCTTCACCTCCCTTTCTGCCCAGAAGGTGAAAGATTTGTTGATACCCAGACATGAGGCAGAGATTTGGATAAGTACATCTCCATCACAGGTGTATGTTGCACACAGGACAGACCTTGTCTCAACTCTAGGGACTTGAGTGTAGCCCTGGAAAAATTGTGTAAAACAAAACTCAGGGAGAACAAAAAACAAAACAAAAGAAAACAAACAGAAAAGAAATGCCTCTGGGGCCTGGGATAAAGGCACACCTCCAGCAGCCATGCCTAAACCAGGGGCTGATGAGTGCTCACGGCTTGTGGCATCACTTGAAGGTGCAGCTCCTCAAAAAGGTGGGAAGAGTAATATGTCTTCTTCATTTTTTTTTTTTTTTTTATTTACAGGAAAGAGAAGAAAGTAAAAGAAAATCCTCAGGATGAAGATGCCACAGAACAGAAAAAGGCAATTTCTGATGTCAATCTAATGATCTAATGACAGATATGGCTCAAAGTTTCAGCAGGTGGGAAGGTGCTCCCCACACTTCCAGCAGGCATCCAAGACAGCAGGGCAGCATAGGGGCTGTGTCTCTTACTAGGGCAAGCCTTGTAAGGTGTGAATGTGGATATGGATATAGATAAACAGCTGGAAAAAGTCTCATGTGTCTAACACCAAAGAGTGCATTTCAGGCTCTTAACAGTTACATTGAAATGCTTGAAAGTGCAACTTGCATACATTTGAAGAGCTCCAGAAAGCATAATAAAAGGCAGATGAGCCCAAAGTCTTTTAAAGTAATTTTAAAAATATCATAATTTTAGACAAAGTTCATATCTCTGAATGAAGCTCTTTGTTTTGAGATGACTTAATAATTTTAAATGGTTGTCCTTGAGAATTGTAAGATTTTTTGTTTGTTTGTTTTGTTTTTGGAGGTCTTTTGGGGTTTTTTTTGTAGGTTTATTCCATAGAAATGCTTAAAAAGCAATAAACTCAATCTCAATAGTTTTGCTTAAATCCATGATTATATCAGTTCTGTGTTATGGGTATGCAGGGAGAAACTAACTGAGTAGGAAATTGTAAGGGATTCCTGCAACAATAGTTACATTGTTTGCACACATACACACCATAATAATAACAGAAAAGCAATAGCAACCTTGCAGTTACAAAAATACCAAGTGCGTGCCTTTAAAAACGTAAGTGTATGTTCTGTGCTTTCCCAGATTAACAGTGTCGCTGGGGACGGATACTTTATGTGTGCTGTATCTCCCATCTCATGTATTCAAGTTTTTTTCTGAGCTTGTTTTCTTCAAAACTGTGCTTATGCCTTACGTTCACCAAGAGGAACCCAAGTTCCATGAGTAAACACCTGGAAGCTGAGAATAGGAGTGTGTAAGAAATCTGGATTAATTTAATGACAGTGCTTTATAATGGAAAATATAAATTTTCCTGCTGCAATTGGTATATACATTCAACAGTTTTATTGTATGTCAGTGCACATTATTCAGCACAGCTGCCAGAGAGGCATTGCTGAACTGGTGTTTCTCTTCCATGACAAACACCTATTAAGCAGTCAGCATAAACTCTTCTTGTTACAGCCTCTGACATCACCCTCAGGGCAAGCGGACACAGAACAGCGATTGCTGAATTGCGTATGAAAATTATAGTTTTATTGTCTACACAAGTGAAGGTTTAACTCAGATTCCTGTTCGAGTCAGCTCTGTTATAAAGGAGTGATTCTTTCAGGGAACAAACAAGCACAGTACACCATTGTAATCAAAGGAACAGACACTATTTATGTATTGGAAAGCCTTGTTCACAATAGTGCTAACGCTCCAAAGCCCCAGAAGCCACTATTTTAGCAGCTGTAGAAAAGATAAAGCATGACTAACAAGATGCCATACAGAGTCAGATACAGTTTTTTTAGAGCACAGATGGAATCATCCCATTTAATATAATTTAGTTTACATGCATGACCCATAAGTGGGGATCATGTATTTAATGTTTATATAAGCATTTTCTCCACCGTAGCGTTCAAAGAGTTCCAGTGTCTCTTCAATGAGAACTCCAATATTTTCACGTTTCTGCTGGCTGTATTCTATTCCATCACCTAAATTAACTGGTTAATAAAAGAAAAGAAAAAAAAAAAAGGAAAAGAAAAGGAGAAAATAATTACTTTGAATTTTGTTTTAAACTTTGAAATAACGACAGGAAATTGCAATTGCTGGTCAATTACTGTGCCTCTATCAGAAACTTTGTTCTGTGACATGAAAGCTGAATTTGAAAACAGGATTGGTTTGGTATCTCTTTAAGACTTTGCTCAGGCTCCAACTTCATGCGCTTTCAAAGTTTATGTATGCATTACTTCAGTGTCTAAACAAAAATCTTAATGAAAATAAACACATTCTTTTATAAGATGAATATGGATTCTCTCTTTCACACTTCACCTCTAAAACCATTACTTCTTTAACATTGCTTATTTAAGATAAAACTCTACTGCCAGATGCATAAGCACTTTTTTTAGAAAAAACATAATCTAGACTTGTTATGGTTTGAAATCTTAAATAGGTATTAGTTTGAGACTGCTTTACATTAGTCATCATATTCACACATTTATGTTGTTCCTGATAGAGGGAACTTGGCTAAAAGATTTTTGGAGTATAACATGGTGCTCATTCAATTTCAGCTTCCTGAAAAATGTGTAAAATTAAGTCAATGTCAAAAGGACAAATTATTGCAGTTCCCAGATACAGTAACATTTACTGCCGCTTTCTCTAACATGGACTAGCAAGGGTGACTCATGCTCATACACACAGACCATAATTCTTTAAAAATCAGTGTGAACAACTATGACAAAAAAATAAGAACAATAAGAAATAACTTCGCTTACAAAGTTGCTGAGAGATTTAAAGGCGGAAAATATTTCTCATTTGGTTTTAAAACAATATTCTGAAAAGTATCTGAAAAAATATCTGAATATATATTCCAAGACTTGTATAAAAAATACTTTGTGGAAGGAGCAAAATGTACCCAGAGCAGGTTTGATGTAGTGGGGAGCTGTCACGCTGCTGTAGGGTAGTCCACATGCAAGCAGCCAGTGGCCTCACTGGGCAGTGGTGACAATGTGCCCATGTTAACATCTCAAACAGACAGTGGCACTCTCAGCCAGAGAAAGACCCATTTGTCAAGACAACGCAACTTCTTTGGCAGAGCTGGCCTTTCACATTTGAAGCAGGACAAACACAAAAGCAAGGGCAGATTTTGCCCCCACTGTTGCTTCCAGATCCCCAGGCTGATGCCGTGTAGATGCACAACTGCACCAATCCTCACATCCTCTCCTAGATCTAAGCCCGAAGATCTGGATTTAAAGCTTGTGGCTTTGTTACCAGCAAAAACTGAAGAACCATGATCATGAAGAAAGAGCTAGTGAACCTGGGTAAAAATCATCCTTTTGATGAATTTTTCTGTAAAATATCTGACTACTTACACATATTTATGTCACTTTTATGAAATGGTTATACAAATACAGATGTGACATACTAGGACTGTGCTTCTTGAGTGGGAAGGAGATAATATATTTTTTTTAATGATGATTACTTTTAAGCACACAGATATTTTCCAATACATTAACTGTTAATGTCACTGACATGAAAAGCCAGGGTTGTGACATCAAAATTTATTACAATGAATTTACTGTAATATTACAAATAACAGATTATGAGAGTGCGTAGAAAACACCAAGAACTATTAGAAAAAGGATTGGCTTATACAAAAAAAGTGCAAAAAGGAAGGCACATCACAATTGGGCGCAATTAAACAGGGCTTGCTCTTGCAGAAGGCAACTGAGATAACTGTGCCTCATCACCTGCCTTGCATGTGCACGGCAAGCCCTCCACAGAACACCTGGAGGTATTTCTGATTTCACCAGTTTGAGCAAAGGAAACCCTGAACCTTGACCTAAGTCTTGGCAAATATGTAGAGGAATTACTGACTTTCCAACCATATGTCTATTATCTGTAATTTTAAGCCTACACACATGCTCTGCTAATGAGCTTACACAGCTTTCATCGTTCTTTCAAAGAAGTAGTAAAAAAAAATCAGCTGTCTGGAAGTAATGGCAATACATTTCCAAGGAAGTCTGGGGGAGAAGCTGTGATAATGCTGGTAGTAGAGTAGTAGAGGTATTTTCCAGAATTGCATGTTACAATCTTTATTATAGAACATAGTCTGTACAAAAAATTATGTCTTAGATGCTTGATTAAAAGGTACCTAAGAGTATGAGGCAATGATAAAGGAAAGAGTCTGCAAGAGAAAACTGAACGTGTGATGTGAAGACCGTCATTATAATTTTTTTTCCTACAGACCATCTGTGCTATATGAAGGTTTGTATCCTCAAGACAGCCATAATTCACACTAGTGTCATGACACAAGCTACAACCAGCAGTACTAGAAGGGTTATGTCAGCATCGATGTCACCTGGTAAGTACTAAAATGTCTATCCTATGTAGTTATAGGAATTAGTGAAGCTTTCATACAATAACGATAATCATTAACCCAAGAGGACAACATCCATTAAATGCATGAGTCAGAATGATCTGCCCAATGCACCTAAGAGAAAATATCTACTGGTTATAATAATTATAATTAGTTGGAAAAAAAACCTGTTGTTGAAGTATAGCGGTCTCAGCATGCCCTTCTCTGGTTTGACTTTATTTCCAAGTTAGTTTGCCTGAGAAGCCAGCTTTGTCAGCCACAAAAATGTTGCATATGTAAAGTGTGAACATGGATCTGATTCAAACTCTTTATGAAGTTGTCCTTTGTGAGGAAGAATAAATCAACATGAAAATGCTAGGAAGCACATTTGTCATATCTTTGCCTCAGAGTGAAATGTCTGGCAAATTCAGCACGCACCAAGAACTCATTTCAGAACAAATGTTATTTCTATGTTTAGAAGAAATGCATTGAAGGACTACTGACAGATCTAGAGAATTACAATCAGGATCCCTGATCCCAGCCCTTCCTGGATCAAAAAGTTAGTTCCCAATCTCCCAAATCATGCACCAATGGAGTTACGGCGCTTAAAGTGAAGTGGAAGCCTTTGCACCTGCCAAGACCTGTGTTAGCTGATGAAATCACCCGGCACACCAAGGCCAGGAGCGGCACTCCCTGCCCTGCCAATGCCAGCTGCTGTAGCCAAGGAAACCCTGCTCAGGCCCTCAGGGGCTGAACTCAGCGTTTGGCAGGGAACAGAGGAGGATTTGAATTTTGCTATGAAAGGTGGTTTGTATTTGAGTCTAGACATGCTTCTATTCATGATTTTGGATATTAAAGACATTCTGGTGTTATTTGTATTCCATGTAATTTCTTTTTAAAATTTCACTGGAGTAATGCTACAAATATAAAATATTATTGTTTTAAAGAAGGACAAGCAAGTTTCTTTCTACGCACTAAAAGCCTGATGTGGCAGTTTTGACATCCTGGAGCGGGCAAGGTAAACCAACCCTTAAAGCTCACTCAGATCTTTTCTTAACTCTAAACATTTGTTAGCACCTGAAAGTCTTCAAGACATTCTTTTAGTTTATTAGATTTCACTTCACTTACTACAAGAAGAGTAGTTTTTAATCCCCTAAATATGTTGCTTGTAAGTATTTCACAGATACCAGAACTTGCTCCTGGTGGTAATTGTTCCAAAGGTTCTGCTTTCCACAAATTAAGGTCAGGGTTTTCATATACCTGTTGTTGCAGGGATGTCATAGATCGTGTGATATTAGATTTTCCACAAATGTTAAATTTAGTATTGGAATAGCACTTAAAAGAAATTTCTGAAGTGACTGTGAAGACAGCCCCACATCCCCAGTTTAGACTATATTTTTAATCGAATTGTAACTCAAATGTAATTCCTTTATTCTTTACTGATGAAAGGGTTTCTTTACTGATTTTAAGTGCATATAGTCACACTTGTGTATTTCAGCTTGTCTTGGAACAAATGATTCTTAGCTGAAATTTTTGAAGAGCTACTAGTTAACAAAGAGCTCTGATATAACAGTTTGGAATGGGCTTTTTTTTTTTTTTTT
>WAAG01006765.1:1900-13654 GCA_013390105.1 Tichodroma muraria
TTCAACAGAAAAATACCATATATTAGGCTCTTCACAGCAAGGAGAAGAGATGACAGATTAACATTCGATCACTGGATCTCCACTTAGGAATTGCAACAGGAAGTTCATGCCTGATGTTCCTCAAAAATGTGTTCCTGAAGAAAACACATAGTTGTACTACACTGAATAGCACAAAATATCCCAATATGCTGGGAACAGTAAGCAATAAATGAAATTTCCAACTGACTTTCCAGCAAATCTATTCTCATTACAAATGGAGATTTTGCATGTATTGCATTACTTATGGTAATTGTGTGACATCTATTATGAATAACCATGTATTCCAATCATCTCTTTTAATTATATTCTGCTGTAAGAGCAAGTCATGCAATAGCTTGCCCAGGCTTGGTTAACTGTGTGTGTGCTGCATATCACTTTCTAATGGCTATATTGAGGACAAAAGGCACATAAACTGTAACAGGAATGGCTTGTAACTGTCATCTCCTTCATTAGCCAGAAACTACTTAAACGAGTAAAAACCTGAACTTAAATCCAGTTATATACTGAAGAAAAAAACTTGTTTGTACTCCTTTCTTTTCAAAAGCTAATTGTAATTGGTACCTAAATACAAAGCTTGTGGTTATCTGCTACTGATGCAGGTACATAAATTTTCTATAGTGTCAAAAGTGCAACAGCAGCAAACACTTCCTTCGTATTTGTTATCCACTACCCATTTATTTTTTTTTTATTTTACTGATATGATAAAAAGGATTAAATTACAGGTTTGTTCAATAAGCACACCAATTACAAATTTGCCCTCTACTAGACCAGAAAGTAACTGCCGAGCTAAAAGTATTCATTATTTATAGAATCATAGAACTGTTTAGGTTGGGAAAGACCTTTAACCTCATTAAGTCCAATCCTCTACTCAACACTGCCAAGGTGCCAACACCACTAACCTGTGTACCCAAGAGCCACATCTACACATCATTTAAATCCCCCCAGGGATGGTGACTCCCCCACTGCACTGGGCAGCTGTGCCAGGACTGGACAACCCCTTTGAAAACCACATTTTTCCTAATGTCCAATTTAACCCCCCCTCAGAACAACTTCAAGCCACTACTCTGTCCTATTGCTCGTTCCTTGGCAGAATACACTGATCTCCACCTCTTTACAACCTCCTTTTCCGTAGTTGTAGAGTGTGATAAGATACCCAGGACTTCACAGTTTTTAAACAAGAATGCCCATTATTGTGTTAAACCCCAAAGGAACACTCATGTAACGTTTTCTAAGTCCTGCCTCAGTTTCCCTGCCACTTTCCATACAAAAGTTTGTAACCACTTAATTTCATATCCTTCCACATTGTTTTGCTCTTCTGCTTTTGAAGCTTGTCTTCTTCCAGCTCCTTAGATTGAGGCTTTTCTCACTAAACATTTGGCCAGGTTTCTTGCTATGCTAAAATAAATTCTTTTACCAGGTATTTATATCACCCCAATGACAGAAATCTCAAAGTAGATTCACTTCAGTTACTTTAAAACTGCAGTTGTAACATGCTTTGAAAATTGATAATGAAGGTAAACATGACAAAATGTGAGCCTTTCTGCTTGTCCCCGAAGCTCCTAAGGACAAGCAGTTCCACTTTTAGAAGACACACATTACTAACAAACCTTCAGGACCAGACAATGAGTGCCCCTGAAACACACAAAGCAGTAGAGAGGTTCATGTGTATTGTGGCTTAAGCCATTTGTATGTTCCTATCAATGATGATGACAAACAGGTGAATAAAAGCCATTAGACAAAAATGGAAATGGAATTTTTTAGCTGAGTTTTAGTATTTGTTAGCAATGTAGTCAAGAAATTTAGTTGCATAGATCCAACCTGTTATGACACTGTTTACAAGCCCAGAGACCTCATTACCCTCCACAGCATCAGGGTTGAAGGCTGGTTCAACACATGACAAATAAGAGACTGCTCAGCCCTCCACAGCTCTGGTAAGTCTGGTAAGCTACTGCCTCTCCCTTATGTGGCCTTACACAGCTTTTCTAACACCTCTTCCAATGTAGGTTGTGATACAGTCTGAGAAATTCTTACCACTAATCTGCTGAATACATGTAAATAAGTAATTTAATTGGTAATTTACTCCATTTGGAAACAGGCAAGAAATAATTCTGATCATGTTATTTTCTTTTTTTTTTTCCTTTCTATTTACAATACTGGCACAAAGGATTTAGAATGGGATTTTCATCAATACCAGTATATTAATGCAACTATAACAATGCAAACAGAATTGTATATCCTTATGGTGAAGGACATCCTCTTTCAACAGTCAGCACCTTCCAAGCAAGACGAGATTTGAAGAGAGAGAAAGCATTCTTATCAGACCAAGCGAGACAGTTGAACTCCATCCCCACAAATAAGTCATACAGACAAGCTTTTGTGCACAGGGCCCTGAACCTGTTATCTTCAGAAGCAGCATTTCTTAATGCAAGTCAAACACCATCCTTTTGTTTGTAGACTGCAAACAAAATGACTCCAGCCCTGAGATAATTAACTGGCCTCTCTATCACCAGCAAGTTCAAGTGGTTTGCATACACAGAGTGGATCAGTCATTCTTTGGGCTGTGTGAGAAGAGCCCTTTTCCCAGAAGGGAATTTGAGAATACAGCAAAGCTGCTCTGTTGGCTGCCAAGGGCACAGTCCCACTCATTGCCCTCTGTACAACACAGCCTAATTATGCTAGAAGTTATTAAGCATAGAAACTGTTTTTCTCACACTCATTTGTGCAAGTAAATACTATAAGGCATTAATAAATCCTACTTGAGGGATCAGTAAGGGCCATGGAACAGCTTTATTTGGGATCTGAGGTAAAAAAATTCAGGAGTTTTCACTGATACTCAATAGCTTCAGATACTTACAATACATAAAGTAAGTCTGAATTTCCTCTGCATTCCTGATCAAAAGATATATTCTATACGTCCCCCCCATTTTCAAGATGCATCATTTATATCAGTTCTTCCCATTCAGGCTGGTCTGCACCAGCAAAGAAACTGCATCCTCTTCCTAAAGCCCTTCTCTTCCAGAGTTATTAAGCATTTTGAAAAATTCATGCAACTGTTATTGTACCAAACATTTTGTGTCTCCATTGTGATTCCCTTGCATCTCCAGCCTCATATTTACATCACAAAGTCTTTACCAAACCCCTTTATTTTTAGCTCCTTGCTAAAAGCTAAAGGGAACATGACTGCTCCTTAACATTATGCTAAACAAACTAATAATAATAGTAATGTATAGGAAGCTTTGATAATGAGCACTAAAGAAAAATGTACTTTCCCACAAGAAAGAGATGTCTAAGATACTTGTTAGATACGTCTAACAAGTTGTTGCAAACCTGCAGTGTACATTACTGCAATATGTAGATATAAACATATTTATTTAAAGATATATTCTGCAATATAACTAAATTTTACTTTCTTAATCTTAGTTTTATGGTAAATATTAACACTTATTTAGGCTGAAACCCATAAAATTCATACTTATGGAGCATAAATATAGATATGATAAATGTGTAATGTACAAATAAAATCATAACAGCGGTTCTGTAAGTTTATGAAGAATTAAAATTTCATGTACAAGATAAATACCACGGTTTTCAACCAAACTTGTGAGAGAATACTACTGTTCTTTCCAGTATGCTATCTTCAGTAGAAACTCTGTCAGGTCTGTAACTAAATGAACATTACTTCGAAAATACATTAAGTAACAATGCTAACTCTAAAGGATCATTTCTTTTTAACTGCAAAACCTCTAAGGAAAGCATCAGGAAAATATCTGTGGCCCTACAGACTACATCAGTCTCGAGCAATACAGCCGCTGTGACAGCAGACGACAGGGAGCTCCCAGCCAGCCAAAGTGTGCAGCAGAGCAGATGCTGTTCTCTCATCACCTGACCCTGGATGCCATCCCACCCCTGCAGCAGACCCAGAACCATTACACTGCAGCTCGGGGTGTTAGCAAGCCTTCGAAGGGAGCATCTGGTTCAACTAATGTTTTCTCTGCTCATTAATAACAGGAACAAGCAGCGGTAACTCAGAACGGCACATGGCCTCGGCAAACAAACAATGACCATTAACTCCATGTAGTGATGAAGGTGCCAGAAAATATCATATGCTTTAGGGTTTTATATACAGTCTATTCCCCAAAATCAGAATACCTTCTGGTGAGAAAACTTAGATATCTATGAAAAAGAGCAATACAAAATAGTCCAGCGAAATTCAGTGTATAATAGTTAAACAGTCTTCTTTTCGTGTTTCCATTTTGTTGGGTCTTTTTAAACGGAAAAACCTTTGCATAATCAATCCCATATGAAAAGTTGTTGTAAAGTGTTTATTCTAATTTATTACACACATACATGTGACCTTAGCAAGGGAGCCAAAGTGTCCACCACAAATTTCTATAAAATTACTTGGTCCCAATAATGCTCAGCTTGCTGTTCCCAGCTGGAAAGACTGTTCCTTTTAACAAGCAATTCAATAGACTGCTGAAAAATGCTTTGTATAATATAGTATTGCCATAGATCTGCTGTTTGTCTCTGTCATTACATATTGCATTCAATCAATTTACAAATGTTGCTGTGTTCCTTTTGTGCTAGTTCTTCTTATGGCATCCTGAACACAAATCTAAAGATCAATACCTTGTCTACTGAAAAAAAAAAAATGGACATAACTAATGAATAATTTTATTTATAATAAAAATTCCTAGTCCCCAAATGGATTCTGCTAATGTTGAAATTCATTTTTCATATTTAACACAAAATGAAAACAAGTACTCTGCACAACACCATGAGAAAGGCAGTGATAAAAACCAGTCCGTATTTATTGAAGATGTGAGCGAAGCCATGTAAAGCTCTGGTGCAGGGCTAAGAAAACACCAATAAAATGGTAGGTCATACACAAGGTATTTGTTACCATATTAAAGCACAAAAAGTCCATGTCAAAGAGCAGATGGAATTTATTTTGAACAGCACCACAGTTCTGCTCTATGGAACTATGGAAGCCGCAAGGCTCTGAATAAAGTAATTCAAGCAAGAAGCCAAGGAGAAGCTGAGCTCATGCTGTTTGCATGAGCAGAGTCAGTTCATCCTGTGCCTTTTGTGTGACAGAAACAATGCATTTGCTGACTATAGACACATCCCTGCACTGCTCCAGCTATTGAATAGCTGCCTCCTCCAAAACAGCCACAGAGCTGTTCAAGGGAGCCACGAGTGACTGCTTTTCACAATCACTCTCTGCAAAGCAGCAAGCTGACAGAACAGAGAGGGAACAAGGTCTCTTGTGAAAAAGGGAATGGGTACCTGTATAAGAGTACCCCAGTAAGCTTCCAGAATATCCAGCTACCTCCTCCCCACTCCCAAGCTTACAGCCCAGATGTGCACTGAATACAGCATTTGTGTTCCCACCCAGACTCTTGTTTCCACAACAACGCCAGAAAGTCATCATAAAAGTACACCCCAAAACCCAGTATCTCATTAACCAACACTGTCCCCAATGCCACGTGCCTTCTGCTCTAATATCAGACAAGGAGAAGGCAAGAGCAGAACAGGTACAGACTCCTTATTATTACAGATGTTAAGTGACAATGTCTTCAGACAGCCTGTGGTCCGACACCTCTGAGTCTTTGCCTGCTAGGTGACAGCAAAGGGACTGGCTCCCCTGAGGGGAACAGGCACTAATCCTGCACTCTGACCACCTGCAGCTCTCCTCTGTCTCGTTGTGCCAGAAGAGGTCAGTTTCCTACTGTCACACACATGTGCACGTTGCAGCTTGCACGCTAAAGATTCCACCTTCCTATCCAAGGATCTGCAGGAATCACTTGAAGGGATCCCAATACAAACAGGTTCCTGAGTCTGTGAACTCAGTGTACCCATTGGGCAGAAGTCTAATGCTGGGAAAAATGAGGCAGCTCTGTCCAGGAACAGGAGAATTCTTTCCTTACCACAAATACTATATTCTTACTCTACCTAACTTTGGACTGTTAGCACAATTTGCCTTTCAAATGTCAAGCTAAATTCACAGGACTGGCAGTTTGAAATAAACAAAATAAAATGTTGCACTGTGTTAACTGAACAAGCCTGCTTTGGCATTGTTCAAGTCACACTGAACTACACCAGGCCACTGTGACAGACTTTTTCCCAGAGTATACTTTTATTTTAAATCTATTACTGCAAATTCATAATTCCAACCCTATGTTCTGTTTCAAGATGGAATTTCAACCTTACTAGTTAATTAAAGCCACCACCTGGAGTGATCTGGCTTTCAAACTGATTTCCTTTGTCTCTCTAATTCACATACATTAATATTTTATTTTCTACTGAAAAAAAAATGTCACACATGTGCCAATGACAAGGCAGATAAAATTATTGCAATAAAACAAAGAAAATACACTTCTTACTGCCAGGTCTCAAGATGAATGCTGCATTATACAGACACTTTAAAAGGCTTACAACTGCAAATTGCTCTATTTTACATACTGTATTCTAGCCTTTACATCAAGATCTCTCCTAATTTCTTCTTATTGTAATGAGAAAGGAAAAGGGTTGGAGTTTTATTACCTGAACGTTTATTCAATGGAGAAACAAAGACTACATTATATATTACAACACAAGCTATTAAAACAATGTGACACTATAAAATACACTGCAATACTCATTATGGGATAACAAAGCTAAACCCTGAGCAAATAAATGTGTCTGCCAAAAGTCAGCAATAATTATACAACAAGAGTTTATAATCTTTAATTATTTAAGAAGAAAAGAAGCTTGTAATAATTAAGTTTTATAGGCTCCTCAACTTGTCATTACTAGGGCTCACAAAACTTTAAAACAAGAATGCTTCATCTGAAATACTCTATTTTTAACAACAGATGCATTTGTTCATTTAACTGATAAATTAAAAAAAATAGTCAAATATTGTTTTTAAAACCTGCACTAACAGAACGGATAGCAGTTTATTTACCCTCTGATCCACACAATGCATACAGCAGCTGCTCAGGCACTTACAGGCCCTGCATCACACAGTGACCAATGTGACACTCACTTTCATATAGCATTGAAAATGGCTTTTGCTATGATAAATCTGTAAATCATCTTGGATTTACATCAGGAATTTCAGAAACTCAGAGATCAGAAGAACTCTTAGTTTTATTCATTAAAATATATTGGTGAGACAGTAACACCTGTAAAGTTTCTATGAAGTTTGTGCATTTTTGCCATGATCTGACTTCTGATACACACAAACACCATTCAAAACAGGTGGAGAGAAAATTCAATACTGAACAATTCTAAATTACAGAAGTGATGAGAGGAAAGAAAGGTTCCATATTTCAGAAGAAATACATTTGTGGGTTTAAAAAAATATATATTAAAATTTACTTGATTTTAAATTATGAAAGAAACAACATAAAACTACAAAACTAACGAGAAAAAAAAAAATTAACAGAAAACTTTCAGTAAAGTCCAGACAACTTCCTTTTTTTCCCAAACACTGTCATTCATTGCCTAATTGAGCTCCTACTAAAGTTTTATCATGAATCTCTATGGAAAAAGTGATCAGTCTTGATTATTTCTGAAAAATTGCACTTTCAGCCACTGAAACCAGCACAAGTTACAGAGCAGCAGAATTTTGACTGGAAAATAACACGCTACACTACAAAATACGTTAAACAGGTACATTGAGCATCTTCTGTAATCAAGTTACAATACAGTTTCTAACTCAAGAATTTTACTTACACCACGAGGCTTTATATTCTCATTGAGAAATGTGTGCACTACACAGATGGTTTATTTAATCCATTCCCACCTAAATTAATCAAAGCAGGATGTCCCCCCAAAATATATCTTCAAAGTCTTCATACAGGATTCTACTGGCATTTGACAAATGGTGTACATTTAGCCAGGAAAAGCTGAAAATCCTCCAAAAATAAGTTACCACATCTAAAAATAAGTGACATTATTAAAAGGGAAGCGTGATGTGTTATTTAGCATAATATGGAATTTAAACAGTACCACCTCCAACAGACTTTAAAACGCTTTTAGCAGCACCTGGTTGTTTATACATCCGCTGTGGTGAAAAGGTCAATAGAAATTCACCTCGAAGGTCACAGTTGCTAAGCAACTGTTTTCGGCAGTTCCGCAACACTGATCAAGAATCCTCTGATCAAGCATCACTGCCTGGCTTTGGGATAAACCCGCGTCGCTTCCTACCTGGCCTTCCAAGCGGCCGGAGCGCGTCCTGCCTCAGCCAGGAGCGCAGGCAGCCATGGAAAGGATACGCCCCGGCAGCACCGGCCTGCGGTTCACCAGCGCAAAGCACAGCTCCGTCCTCAGGAACACCACCGAGGGCTTGACGAGGTGCTGCCCGAACCGCAGCATGACCAGGGCTGGTGTTCAGGCTCTGAAAGAGACAAGAGTTATGACAATTAAGGGACTGACTCTGCCTTTCCAAACGACAGGAGTAAGACAATCCAACTGCCTGTGCAGCTTCTAACAAAGCGCCTCCTGGGCTCATCGAGGCATTGGGTGTCTTGGAATGGTTGGTACGTCTTTCCTAAAATGATCACAACTTTGAAGGAGTGGTGGAAAAGGCTTCTTTCCAAAGTAAAAAATTTACATGTAATTTCTTAGACACTTCTCTCATCGTCTTGGCAGGGCTACAAAATTCTAGAGAATGCTATTTCTCCCTCCCATTTCCATTTGTCTTGCATTGTAAACATTTGGGTCATATGTTCTTCGAAAAGCACAAATAGGATTTCACATTGTTTCTGCCACAGTGCAAATCAGTGCACACACGACTTATGAAATAAACCACATTTTCTTAATCTCTCCATTAAATACCTCAACTGAAGAAATACTGGCAAACTGAAGAAAGTTTATTTAGCCATTTTCCATCCACGCTTTCTAGCTTGAGCAACTGGAATGTGAAGACAATCAACGCCACATTTTCTCTTATAGAAAGTCAAAGAATTCCACTTTCATTCACTAAAATTTTCTCTCTTTGTGACGAGAATGAAAATCCCTCTTAAATAGCTATGACACAGTCCCAACTGTGTCTATTTTAGGTCTTTAAGCCCTAGAGTATTTAAAGTATTTAATTCAATCAGAAATATCCAAGGTACTGTAGGGTAAAAGATGAAGAAATGACAAATTTCATGTGACAATACTTCAGACACATTGTAAGCATTATATTCACATTACCCAGCTTGAACCAAGTGACTAATCAGGAAATTCAGTTTTATATGTTGCCTGAGATGGGGAAATCTGCTGCCACCCTCTAGTCATGGAGGGTCCTTTGCTGCAGTTCTTGTCTTGCAAGATTTCTTTAAGATTACTAGTAAGACCTAAACTTGGTACTTAATCTAAGATATTTATTTTAATTTATCAGCCCACTTGTACCTGCTCCCGTTAAAAAGTACACATAACAACCCCCTTTAAGTGCACACACTGAAAATGTCTTTGAGAAATACTTGTTCTTCTAAAGGAACTTCTGGCTTTGTAGTGGTCTGATTCCACAGAAGAACCTAAATTAAGGGCAGCAAATGCATCTAGTCAGGGTTTATGCCAGAAAAACACGTATAAATCTTAGTATAAGATACAGTAACAAATCAGATTACTACATTTCCATGTAATAAACATTTTCAAAGCAGGCACCATGTCTTGTTTTATTTTTGAAAATCATGAATTTCATGAAGATGAAAGAAAATGTTTGAGCAGACCACGGAAGAACGGAGATTTTAACTGCCTGCTTCAAAGATTCGGAAAGGTTCTACATTTTTTTCCACATAAAGTCAACAGAAGATTAAGTGTCTGAGGTGAGTCCCTTAGCATATATTAATCTTGAAAGATGACAAAATACAAAAATCAAGTCTCTTTAGCTACTAGAAGAATTGCTTAGCAGAGAAAACACCTGCTATCTTGTGCTGATGCTTGAAAAAAGAACTGTTGGGAACTTCAATCAATCTGCCTCATTTCTCTTAAGCAGTCCATCAGCAACCTCTCATGGGGGTTTTTCATTCTGATTAAAACATGCAAGAATGTTTTTACACAATTCAGTAAAGAGACATGGTTCTCCTTGCAGCGAAGGAAATGTTTCTGACAAAGGAGAGAAACACATTCCATAGCCAGGGCTACCCTCCAGTGATGAAATGGTAAGCTGGGGTCTCCAGAAGCTGGAAAATCAAATGTGCCACCTGCCCTTGCACCTGGAAATGCTATGGACAGAAATCAAAGTAGTACTGATAATTTCTAGTTCTGTCTTCCAGAACATTTACTAATAAAGGTACTGTCCAAAGGCATGGGACACACTTAAGCACAGAAACAAGGTTTCAAACTCACAAATGTTAAATGCAAAATATGATGATTTGAAATTTGACTTAAGGAGGGAGAGAACCTGAGATTTGGTAATCACCTGGAGAAGTCCTCTGGCTGACTGCTGCCATAAGCAAAAAACAGGAAAGAGTAGCAAAATAAGAGTGGTGATATTAGGTTGCCTGTACTGTGTTTTCATGATGCACCTACCACATGATATTTACTTACTTCCCTACCTGTCTTGTTTTAAAAGGCCTGGAAAAACCAGTAAAATAAAAGCACTAATCTCATACCTCTCCTTGCAACAGGTTGAAGAATCACATTACAGCCCAAGTGGGTTGGTCCAGGAATATTAGAACATTAAAAAATCTCATATGTAGAATTAAAGCATGTATTAAAAACCTTTCTATTTGTTTACTATGCAAAAATGTATCTGAATAATGTATTTCTATCTCTTGATTCAGATTAAATAAACGTGTTTCAAACTAATGTGTCAGTTGTACTGGTTGTGTTGTGTAATATTGCAGACTTCCCAGTGATACTCTCTCCAATTCTGCAAATTATGGGAGACTTTTTCTTAAACAATTATTCATGATCTATTATATATTACTTCAGCTGCCTTCTGCCATAGTGACCCTCCGTGTTTTTCTGCACAGTGCAATCATCTGTGCTCAGAACCAACACAAATGCTAAAAAATGCATTTGGGAAATAAGTAATGGGTACAAGTGAAATATCCACAACCGTTCAGCAACACACCACAGCAAGGCTGAATATTCCAGAGTGCTGCTAGGCAGGAAACTGCTACTGGCAGAGCAAGGTTTTAGTCATCTGAACTCTACCACTTATTGCTGGCATGGTCTGTAAACCATGGAATTCAACAGAGGAATCAAGAGAGCACAGGTGTGTGCACACAGGTCACGAGATGCAAAGTGTGTGCACAAGGCTTCCCAATCCCCAGCTTGGAGTGACCATGCTAAGTCTGATCCTCCAGGGATTTCTGTTTTTCACAGAAAGAGGAGGTCAGTGCCAGACAAACTAGAAACCATACATAATTGGTTAAAGATGCTCCCTCTTTAATGATGGTAGCCTTTCTAATCCCCAGTAATAAGGAGGACAATTACACAGTAATGTTAGAAAATGAAAGAAATCCATTTCTGATTAAATTTCAGCCCAGTTTAACACAGTTTCTATTCTGACTACTCAGATGAAAAGTGTATTTACTCTTCTTCATATTGCAGATATACATTACATTGCCTATTTCATCTGCCTCATTTTCCTAATTAAATTCCCTTCAAGCTGTGTTACTGCAGTTGTAGGTGGGAATACAGTATTAAAGGCTAACACAGCAAGTAGACTAATTTTACAGCCACAACAGACCTGAAATCTGTACATAAGAAAAGACCAAAAAAAAAAAAAAA